>VWPV01023690.1:0-152565 GCA_013389885.1 Geococcyx californianus | reverse complement strand
AGAATGACTGAGAGATCAGACCCAGCCAGCATGGATTTAGGAGGGGCAGGTCGTGCCTGACCAACCTGATCTCCTTTTATGACCATGTGACTCACTTGGTGAATGAGAGGAAGGCTGTGGATGTAGGATATAGTATTTATGATATAATTAATGATAAGCTTAAATAAAAAAAAAATGGTATTGAGTACCTAACTACCTCTGATTTTTGTGTCCAAAACCAAAATAAAAGATTTTTTTCTTATCCTATTTTTTCCAGCATGATGTGAACTTCTTCTCCTTTCTGTGTAGTGGCAAACTTCACTAACAAAAGATATTCCTACAGTAATTTAGCTTATAGATTAGTGGTAAGGACACTTTTTAGCAAGGAAACACAGAATTTGAAGTTCATCTGCCCAAAGCTAACATAAAATGAAAATTTCTGGATATTTGATCTGGCATTCCTAGGGTAATTATTAGTGTTTGATGGTGAGAAGTTGATGCAAGAGCCTAACAGCCCTGGAAAATGTCCTGGCCAGCAATCCGTGGGCTACTTAGGAATGAAAATCAAGGGCAATAGTGTGGTACAGTCACGATACTTTATGCAGTCACAGAATCACAGTATGATCTGGGTTTGAATGGACTTCTGGAGATCATCTAGTCCCATCCTCCTGCTAATGTAGGTTGCACAAGAAGGTGTTCAGGCAGATTTTGAGTATCTCCAGAGAAGGAAATTTCACCACCTCTCTGGGCAGCCTCACAGTAAAGAAGTTTTTCCTCATGTTGAGGTGGAACTTCCTGTGTTTGTGCCCATTGCATCTTGTATTGTTACTGGGCACTACTGAAAAAAGTCTGGCCCCACCCTCTTGAAACCTGCTCTTTAGATACTTATAAGCATTAATTACATCTCTTTTCAGTCTTCTCGTCTCTTCTCCAGGCTAAATAAGCAGACCTAAGTTTCTCAACCTTTCCTCATAAGAGAGATGCTTCAACCCCCTAATAATCTTCTTTATCTTCCACTAGACTCTCCTCAGTAGTTCCTTGTCTTTTATGAATTGGGGAGCCCAGAACTAGACACAATGCTCCAGATGAGGCCTCACTAGGGTGGAGTAGTGGGGGAGGAGAACTTCTCTCAAATGGCTCTGCCGCTCTATTCTTAATGCACCCCAGCTGCTTCTCTGCAGACCTACTTTCCAGCAGGCCAATCTCTAATCTGTAGTGGTGTTTGGGGTTATTCTTCCCTCAGTGCAGAACCCTAAACTTGCCATTTTTTGTAAGTAGTTACTGAAGAAATTCACACCTGCTCGAAAAATTAAATTCAATATTCTCTGATATTCAATGACTTTAAAAAAAAATAGAAATTGTATTATATACAGTTACTCAAAATGTAAAGAGAATGTAGAGATTTTTTTTTTTCTTCAATAACTAAACTGGAGAGGAGAACAGTTGGTGGTGAGAAAGAAGAGGGACTGATATCTACCTAGGATTTTCCAAACTAAATCTGGCAATTCATCCATCCTGTTCTGTAACCTGCTGAAAGTAGTTATTAGTATCTTGTAAAATATTCCTAGGGGAAGAAAGAAAAAGAAATCATTTCAGGACACAATCCATTAGCCAAAGATGTACATTCAGTCAGATCTAGGGTGATATTTTACAAGTTTCACTTGCTGTTGTCTCCCGTTTTTAATTTACTTAAAATGTGTAAACTAGTTTAAAGCTATTTATAATCTATAAAAATTGGATTAATCAAAAAATTATGAAGTATTTCCATTTCAAATACATTTTCAATAGCAGTCTTGTTAAGAATTTGTTTCAGTGGTTTTCTGTTATCAGTCATGGACCTAGTTTTGTGCTAACCTTGCCCAATCTAATGCTCAGCAATAGTTTGCAGGTTATTAATTGAAACTCCACAACATAGCATGTGCTCCATGCATCTCACCCCATTTATATTCTGGCAGGCTGATACACCTCACTCTCATATGCACACAGCACCAAAGCAATTACTGCTAAAAACAGGTGTATTATTCATTGTGCTATGAAAAGTTCTTTTTGTGGTAGAAAGGTAATGAGTACTTGAAAAGACTAATGTTTAATAATATCCTGATAACAGATCATCTGTTAGAAATACTGATTAAAAGAAAGAGTGAATGCCAGATCCACACTTGTTACTAATTTGCATAGCTCCACTGAAATCAATAACCCTGCATAGGAGTCTAAAAATCCAAGTGAATAGAGCTCTCCTTTAAGAAGACTCTTTTATCTCTGATCATTGGGAAGTTTGCAGTTTCAACTGTTTCTGAAAACACACTTAAGTTTCCCCAAATGATAGTTAAAGATATTTTAAAAAAACAAAACAAAACATTTATTCTGAGAATAAGCCTGGCCTGAATCCCAGTGCTGGGATTTGAATGTAGATAAAAAACTTGAATAGTCACCATTCTTTGAATACTACGTTTTGGAATGAGCAGATCTCAGAGGACAAAACCAGATAACTAAGGCGTAGAGAGTATCTCATTCCAGATGAGACTTACTTCAAATTTTGCATAAAAGTAGATACTCATTTTGATTCTCATCTCATTCTGTATCTGTAATGTAATACTGAAACACTAGAGAAGTTTAATTCATGCCTGGATTTAGACCACAAGTTTCAGTAAGGTTCTCTGAGGTGTGAGGACCTGACACTGCTCTATGTCAATGCTTTGACTTTCATTTGAATGGGATGTGGAACAAGATACGAAGGTAAAATGAGGATTTCAGCTCAGGAGCATTATCGCCTGCATTCTAAATGACTTACTTTAGAATTTTCATAGATGACATTATTTATGAAAGGCCTCTCTTTTGGTAAGTGACAGGTTATATTCTCTTTATGAACAAACACAAGGATTTCTAACTTCTTATTAGTATCCCTCTGGAAAAGGAGAAATGTGAAAGGAGCCAAACTTTCAATAAAAAATATAAGGGAAAATTCTGTAAAAAAACCATTAGCAGCCAGCAGAAAGCTTATTCAATGAATTGTAGGAATAATGGAATGTTGATAAAACAGCTAAAAATGGATTTCAAATACTGTTTCAGTTTCTGAACTGCATTTAAATTTTTAGCTATATTCTTAGCTTTATTTATATTAGTGTATTCTAATGACGTTCTACATTAAAACATAACAGAATGCAGAATAGATTCTCAAATTTGCTTTTATTGCTATTTACTATATTTGATTCTAAGTTGTGAGCACCTTAGAGACAATTTCAGAAATTTCAGACTGCACAAATATTTATTGAAGAACTACTATTGCTGTGTTTTAGATAAAGCTTAGGAGGAAACTATAAGTCCTGTGAATGGTTGATTTACATTTACTTTCTTTTACCTGGCAACTTTTGTTGATGTTTGTGATAGCTATGGAGTAACGGTTTGTTTACTGGAGTAACTTAAATACTTAGAAAATATTTCACTGTAAGAAAGTGAAAAGTTTTTTCATCAATTTAAAACAGAAACATTTTCAAAGTTGACCATGTTCCTTCTCACTCTAGTGAACTTTTATACGCAAGGGAAGTCCCTGAAGTTTCTATTTTTTCTTCTTCTTCGCTTACCAGGGGGAATTTAAGAGACATAAATCATTTTTTGTATGCTTTTCTGGAGCTTATTGGTCAATGCCATGGGAGCTTAAGATGCCATAAATCATTTTGTACATATTTATGCTGTTTATTGTTGAAACTCCAGAATTTTATAGAAGTTCTACTCGTGACCTTCAAATAGAACAGATTTTCATGGCAGATTTTAGAGAAAATGTAAAGTAGCTGACAATGTTTCTTCATGCAGGAAATATAAACAAATACCCAATGAAGTCCTAGGGATGCAAGTGTTTTATAACACTGACTAGAATTATTTACGTGAGCAAAGTTATGCACATTCTGAAATGACTAAGGATGGGAAGCAGATTTGTCAAGCCCTTAATTTTACTGCAGTTCTTACAAGATACGCATGTAATTCAATCATTTCAGCATCTATCACAGTCTGTGGAAGGAAATGTCCCCATCTTGTTCAGTGGGAGAAAGACAACTCCCAGCAGCAGATATTTGGTATATTTGAACTTCTCCTGTTTTCCTATATAAGCATGAAAAAATATAATTTCTTGGTTACACAAGGAAAAATCCCTACAATTATTACTTATTCATCTGTGGACTTATGTATTTTCTTATTGTAAGGCAAAGCTTAACTTCTTATTTCCTTCAAACGTATCTGCAAGGGAATAAGGTCTTCAGAAATAGAAAGAAATAAAGAGAAAGAAATCAGTGCATTTCTCCAAATTAATATTAATTTGCTGTAAAATTGCCATGTGTGAAAATTTGTTAATATTTGTTAATGGTTCATGATGGTTCACTTTATAAAATTTTGGAAGGAGAATATCTGATAACATATTGATGATTATTGAGTTTGTATTGTTTGATTAACTTTATTCAATTTCCTTCCATTAAAACAATATAAAATTCACATTCAGATGAGTCTATGCAGCTAGGGATTTTTTGCCCTGGGAAGTAGGATATAGGATGACATTTATTAAGAGTTCCTCAGTTCTGCATCACTAAACAAAGGCTGACGTGTCCAGTGTTTCTCAAAAAAAAGTTTCTCCTTATCTTTTTGACGGTCTGTGGGACCGTGACAGAAAAATATCACAAGTGTATTAAAATGAAATACAGCTGTCAGAAGTGACAGAGGAGAAAAAAAATTATGAGGGAAAAATTTGCAGTTCTTTGAAGGAAAAGTAAGCAAGCATAAAAAATAAAGACATTATAAGAAAATGTGATAGAGAACAAAAAATGATAATGCAGAATAAGAGACTAATCAAGACATAATATAGAAACAGTTCTTAGTTGCCTTTTACATTTAAGCTAATAAAACCTTGTGTTATGAACCTGAGTCAAGATTGAGTCCTAAGGTGGGGATACTTTACTGTCATGCATAATAAAAGTTTGATACTGCATTGAAAAAACCTTTGCCAAGATGTTTTTCAGTTCCTCAGTTCCCTCAATTCATGCAACTCTGAACACTTAGAAAGTGAGATTATTATTCTACACGCCAACAAGTCACTGTGTACGTGACTGAATTATCGTGTTTACAAATCTTGGACCTTTATTTTTCTTCATTCATTACATATAAATATTCAGATTTAAGGATGGCTGACAACATGAACCTTCTAGACTGTTTGATCATGCTTTAGCAGTTCCCCTGTGCAGCTCTCTAAGAAGATCTTTTCTGCAGTTTACAGACAATTTCACAAAACCCCCTTATTTAGCTTCCTAGAAACTAAGAGCAACCTTCATCGGTGGAAAGCAGCAGATGGAAAGCAAGTTGGTTGCCAGTAGCCAGGGAGAGCTAAAGAGATATATAGCTCCTGAGTGTAATTTACTGAATACACCTCTCAATGGTTTACACTAAAATTCTTTGTTTAACCACAATTAATGCTGAAACCACAGCTTCTACACTGCTGAGTTCTGCAACAGCTATTAACATTATTATTCCAAAACACCAAGGGAGCAACACAGTGCTCTGTAAGGAAGGATGCATCTTTCTTATAGTCCGTAATTCCAGCATTTCAAGATATTAGAGATCCCTTTCAGATACCTTAATGGTGAAGGCAGATTTTCAACAACCCTCAGCAGGAGTTTCGGGTCTGCTGACAGAGCCACCGAAAATCTAGCAAACTTTATGTTCGAAAGAAAATGAGCTACTCTGAAAAATTGCCATAAAATTTCAAACCCAAATTTCTCTGAAACATTGGGACACATTATACAAGCAGAAAGTTTGAAAATGCAAGGTGAAATACAGTCATAAGTGTTACATAACCTGGCTTTGATTTGGGTTGAGGGTATCTGAATTTGACCTTTCTCTGCCATGATTCAACAACCAAGTTCAGATACATGGTGTTTGGAAGATCCCTAGCAAAAAAGTTGCCAAGCACTTTTCTCAAGGACAGAGAAGAAAATTCAGTGTAAGAAGGTAGAACAAGAAACATCTATCTATTAATAAAAAAAAAAGGCGACCTGACTAATTGTTCCTTTGCCTGTCCCTTTCCGTGTCACCAGAGGCCATCTGTAATATAGGACAGATGTTTTTACACCCGCCGAGAAAGCCAGATGCAAAAGAGTAATGAATAATAAATTATTTTCTTTTTTAAAGAACCACGTTCCACAAAAGCAGTCAATTAGTGTTTATTACAGTCCTGTGAATTAGACAAGAAAGTAATACCATAATCATTATTTCACATGTGCTCAACTGTGTTCCAGAGTAGGGAAGTCTGTGTTACGAGGGGGGGGGGGGGGAAAGCATGGCTTCACTGCTTTCTTCCTTTTAGCCTTCTATTAAGTTCATTAGCTGAAGTAATGGTAAATTTTGTAAACCTCTTCAGAAAACAGGACTCTTCCAAAACCAACTTGAATATTTGAAAAGAATTTAACACTAATCAAGAGCAAGGAATCTTTGTATGCACTTGTAAAGAATCCGAATTCAGCTCTTTGAGAGGATAATAACCACATGGTGTAGACTAGTGAGTGTTATAAACCAGTAAGCAAAAGGCAGGAGAGGTCCAGGGAGCAAGTCCTGTCTACGCTCTTTTTGCAGGGCTTTCTTTCCAACATCAGGAATTTCTTTAAGATCTCCATCTTCCAGATTTTTTTCTCACTTTTCCCCTTTGCCGCAAAGGACTTCTAACACCACTGCAGTTGTAAGTTGTTTTCTCATTTGTCTTTCAAACATTTGTGTTCTACAGCCCACTTGATGTATATTTTATTAGATCCTTGTGTACTGAAATCAAGCAATGATGAGTTAAGTAAGTTAAGAAAATGCTACATTGCCTGCCTTTCACAAGACATGATGTGTGACATATTTAATCAAGAACAATATAAGCTTTAACTATTGTACAGTTTGACTATTTTAATAAGCAGGTTTCAATGGTGGTGTAGATTTTTTTTTTAACTCAAAGGGGAATAGTCTTTTCTTTTCCCCTCCTTTCCCTGATAGTTCATTGCATCATTTCCTGCACAATCATCAACTTTTTGGTTCTCTTCAAGAACTGATAACAGTTAACATTTGAAACATTTGCATTAGAGATAGGTGAACCAATGCAGCTCAAATAACAAGTACTTTCTAGGTATCTATTTTTTTCTTTTTTTGTATTTTAATTATTTTTCATTTCTGAAATGACGGTGCACAGTCAAGGTCAGACTGCTAGAATTATTATATGAAAAAAGTTCATCCAGCCCTGATGCAAAAATTATTTCTAGTGCTATTTCCCAATTGCCCTGGAAAGAACAAATATTTCACAGCAAGGCTTATTCCTGTAATATATCCAATTAAATACTGGAGGACCATGATACTCCCAAGCAACACCATACAAAAGTTCTTGCTGTGAAATGTCTTTATAAAAATACCATTTTTTTAATAAACAAAATAGAAGACATTGTGAGGTGCACAGACAGACAGAAAAGGGGAAAAATGTCCAATGATAGTAGTAGCTAACAAAGAAACAATATTATTGTTCACATTACTAGTAGTCGTAACATAAAACATTCCCTAAACTATCATAAAATGTCCTATCTGGTTATGGTCAGTAGGATCAAAAGGAACCCACAGAACAATAAAAGTTGAAATTCAAGGCATATCATTTTGAAATGTAAAATGAAAAAGGACTGAAAAGAAAAGCTTGGCCTATTTCTCTGCTGTTTTGATGAAAGATTGCATACAGATTAACATAGCAATATTTGCAGCAGCTCCAAATGACCAGATTGGTAGATTGTGTTACAGTCAATTGATTTTGCTTCCCCAAACTTTAGCTAGGGGGTTGACAATATTTTCTGCGCATTAGGACATAATACAGAAAAAAACACAGGCAGAGCCTCTAACTGCCATTCTCTAAACTTCTGCTTACATGTTCTTTGTCCCTACAAACCTAAATCACATCTCTTTAAGGGAGTGTGTCGAAAAGCACACAGTTATACCCTAAGAAGAGCCTTTTGCAGCTGTCACCAAATTTAAATCATAAATGAAAGCTATAAACAAAGGGAAACTAAGGAAAGAAGAAGAAGAAGAAGAAGTGGAGGCTCAGGGGAACCTTATCGCTCTCTACAACTACCCAAAAGGAGGTTGTAGTCAGGCAGGGATTGGTCTCTTCTCTCAGGTGACCGGCGACAGAACAAGAGGACACGGTCTCAAGCTTCACCAGGAGAGTTTTAGGATTGACATTAGGAAGAAGTTCTTTCCTGAGAGGGTGATTGGCCATTGGAATGCACGCGCTGCCCGTGGAGGTGGTGGAGTCACCAGCCCTGGAGGTGTTTAAGGAGAGATTGGATGAGGTACTTAGTGCCATGGTATAGTTGACAAGTGGGAGTAGGTGTAGGTGTTGGGTCATAGGTTGGGTTCTATGATCTCAAAGGTCTTTTCCAACCTTATGATATTGTGATACTGTGAAACTCTAATACACATATTTCTGCTTTCATTTCTTTCTGAGCTCTTGAATCTCTTTCGGTTAAGTCGCAGTCCACTGGAGTAGGATACCTGAGTCAGATTAGCCTGCACTTCAGCAAGAACCAATCAGTGCCTCATCACAACATAAAACTCAGTGTAAAAGGTGCTTTGTGCCCTATCTGGTGATGTGTGTGCACTTCAATACCAGCCTGTGTTTCCCCATCAGAAACTCTATTCTAAAAAATTTCTAGACATTTGGACCTAAGATACGGCTTTGTGTCTGAAGTCTAATATTCATTAGCCCTAACCAGTAATTCTGTCTCTATTCTCAAGGAAACAGAAAAAGAAAAAGAAAAGCCATCTGGATCTACCAGCCGAAAGATCTCCCTTTACACAGTCCATGCAGATCTGCATGCATTAACAGGATACTTATACTTCCATATTAACTGTTTCCATACAAATGTTTCTAAAGCTAAGATTTTAGAGGGAAACATCTCAACTGTTTCTCAGATTATAGAGGGAGCTGAGGGAGGGCTCTATGGAACTAAATGTTCTTATGTTAACCAATGGGAAAGGCAAAAATAGATTTCAATTAGATCTTGGAGGAACTGTGCTACTATCAGCAATTAAAGGTATTTAGTTTTTCACCTGCTCTCAAAAAACACATCCAGGAATTATACACCTTCTTCGTGGTTCAGGGAAAGTAAACAGCAGTGAACTGTTTCCTCGTTACCATAGACTGCTTTAGCATTGAAAGAACTAGTGATAAGCCCCCAAAGAAGTTGTGTTTATAGGGAAGCAGAAACAAACCTGTTATTATTCAACTTTTGGAGATCCTTTGTAGAACAAATCACTGCAAAATGTCAAATTTCTAATTTCCAAAAGAGGGAAAAAGTATCTCTTGTGCTGCCACAAAACTATCATAATGAGATCATCTGACTTTCCAAAATATTGAAAAATGTTTCATTTTAAAAAATAAATCAACAGGCAATAATATTCTTCAGTAGTAATTACAAGAGCAGTCTACACTTTCCCAAAAAAACCCATCTCAATTAGAAAGTAAGACTCAACTACTTCTCTGAAATAACAATGTCATATTTTATTCAGAGTAATAGTTATCATTGTGATTTTATTCTACACTTCTCTGAAGAAGAATAGAAAAAAATCTGTTTGAGAGCAAGGCAAAGCCATACAATTAGTCCAACAACACGTATATGTTTTGTCTATGTGACAAAAGAAATGCTTCCTCCTAGAGCAAAGTGTAAGCAAAAAGCAACTTTTTACTGTAAAATAAATCTCCAGTGAAGAAACTCACCTACAATTGTAAAGATAGAAGTTTCAAAAAAATTCTTTCATTGCCCAATGATGTCAACAATATGATATTTTACTAAGGGTGTTTAACTTGTGAAAGAACTTTTTTAGCTTTTCCTCCATCAAAGAAGCAAATAACTGAAATATAATATTTATTCAGCCAGAAATGGGAATATTTTTATTTGTAAATGAAAGTTTGTGCAGTCTGCTTTTGTGTGGGTTTTTTAGTCTTGTTAAACATAATACTGAAAACTACTACCAGCATGCATTATAAACTATAGAATACAATAAATCAAGAGTATAACAGTGGTCTCACGGCTTGAACATCAAAAATTATGTCATCCAGATAATGTAAATAGATTGAAAATAGCACCAGAATCAAGGAAGATCACTGGAGGAGAACAGTTATCATTTTAAAGGGTAGAGATATATTCTTTCTGCTGGCGGCAAGAACCTGAAAGTGATTTATCAATAGCAATGAACACATATGAAAGATCATTATTTCTTCCCTCTATCAAAGAGCTGCTTGAAACAATTGTCACTGAACTGGTAACAAATTTTCCTGCAGGGATATGTCAAAGAGGAGTTTGATCTCCAGACCTTTCCTTTAAAAAATATGGAGTTTTAATTGTTGGCAAGAAAAATGTTGTGGGCAAAAATGAACATGCTATGTTCTCATACTGAAAAGCCCACTCTCCCATGAGTGTATAACACGTGTTTACTTAATCTAATCTGATACCAAGAAGTTAGAATTGTGATACTACCAAAATGAAACCAATTCTTTCTGATGCTTTTCCATTAAAATCAGTCAGGTTATTATATTCTCACAAAATTATTTTCTCTTTTTTTTTTTTTTTCTTTTTCCAACAAAAAGCTCTTCCAAGCATCTCTGTGACTGAGTGGCTCTTCATAGAAAAGATCTCCTCAGAATCAAGGGGAATATTTGCAACTGTCAAATCATGGTAGAACATTGCAGAAGTCATTGTAGAAAAGGTAAGAAAAATTGTTGATTTAAAATAGACCAATAACACAGATTTTTATAAGGACTATGTGACATATATACATGTATATAGACATACATATGTTAGTTAGCAAGGCTATGTGTTACAATACTTGCATAAAAAAATATAGAGAAATAAACCACAAACTTCTGTCTGTCATCACACCTCTTAATATAGTACGAACACTGTAGTCAAACTGGTTCATAAATTTATTTGAATATATGATTACTTCAGATTGGAAAGTGAGATCTACACTATAGAGTATTTAGAGAAGATAAGCAGAACAAAGAACGTGAAGGTAATCAAGAAAATTATAACTGGCCATCCTTGCTATAACTTATAGTTATATATCGCAGATAATTTAGACAATTCATTAAAAGAATGTTAAATTTATCTTATTTATTTGATATAGCAAGTGTCGAGTCATTCTAGCATTGACGGAGAAAAGAATCAATCCCACCTTTAAAATCTTTCTTGCATGGACATCTCCTTTACAATGAAAGACTACATTTGGATGTATTGAATTTAAGTCCACGTAATTTTGATAATACATTCTGCACTTCCATTTAAAAATTGATACATACGAACAAAAGGAGGCAGCCTTTTGGGGGTTGTGGTTTGGGTTTTTTTCGTTTATTTATTTTTTTAAATTAAAGCTGTATTGACGGTAAAGATCAAACCAATTGTATTCAATAGATCAAACAGTGTAAAAGAGCCATAAATGCAAGCAGTCATTTTCTGAATGAAAGAACTTGTGTGAGGGGAATTGTGAATAAAGGAAAGAACTGATAGCTGATGGCTGATAGAAAACTCCTCTGGTATGGGTTTTTTCAGGCAATACTATTAAGCATTGACAATATGTTTTAATATGCCGTTGTCAGAGGCCTGCCCCAGTGTCCATCAGCTTTTTCTCTATTAATTCTGGCAGTCTTCTTGGATCTGACCTAGATGTCCAAAAGGGTTCATTTACCCTGAAAAAACACAGCCAAAGATATGCATAATTTTTTTTTTTAAAAAAAAGAAAAATTAAGGAGAGTGTTTAGAAAGCCAAAAAAATCTAACAGACAAAAAGTGCAGTTAATGTAGTTAATATTTCTGTGAACAGCTGCAATGTGCCTCACAGAACACCATAGAAATTAGCTGACTGACTGTAAAATTATATTTTTAAAGAAATCATATTGATGAATATTTATATATATAGATAGATCAATAAAATATGAAAAGACAGATTATTGAAACTACTGGGTGAAGTATTATAAAATATTCATACATTAATTGAGCATAATTAGCATTAAAAAATAGATATCATTTAGATGTTAATTAATTCTTGTTTCCCTTATCTTACAAGAGCATATGTGGCATGTCTAGCAGCAAAAGATGTTATAGTGAAATGTCCTACAGAAAGAAATATATTAAAAAATACACATATGATCAGAAATGTTTTCTAAATACATTGTCCATACTAAGAGCTAAAAAACTTAGTGTGTAATTGCTTTTGTATTTGGAATGAGGATAATTGTACACAGAAAAGGACATGAACTTCAGACTCTGAAAGATCCAAGTAAAACCTTTCTATTCAGTCCCAATATTAGTTTGTGGCTGTACCCTGACTTTGTTTTCACCTTAAATCCTTTTTAAAAGCCATTCCTATTGTTGCCCTTTGTGCTGTCAGTCACAGTGGAATAATGCTCACGAGGAAGTGCCAGCTCATGAAGTGTTTACACTTTCTTTTCAAAGAAACAGGCTTTTATGGGAACTACGTTGTGCTTTCTCAGTCTGGAGTTTGGAAAGGCACTTCAAAATTTAATTTAAACTGAGATCTGCAAATAAAGTAAATAATTTTGAAACTTTTTAGCCTCTTACTATTTATTTCAAAATAATGAACTGAGGCCAATACTATAATCCATCATAACTCTTTTCCTTCCTCTGCAAAAAAACCCCACTGCTATTTTATTGCAAAGATAACTAGTGGTCCTAAATTCCTGAAAGTATTTCAATCATATTCTGATTTTGATAGTTCTCAATCCAGCTTACCACTTAATACATGGAAATAGTATCCTAGAAAGGCGTGTTGGTGGTGTGTTGATGGTTGGATTTGATGGTCTCTGAGGTTTTTCTCAACCTTAATGATTCTATGATTCTATGTCTCTTACAGTTCATACTTCCAAATCTCCATCTACAAGAGAGACAGGCAGAAAAGAGATGATGTTGTTTCATCTACTCTAAACTGCCAGGTAATTGAAGAAAGGAAGGTGTGAAGAAAGTTTAAAAGGTTTTCTATGTATTAGGTAGATTTTAGTTCTGCATCTTAACTAGAAGTCACCAAGGGCTTTGACAAATCCTTGTTTCAGACAAGATTTTTATGACACATTTTCATTTGTTTGATGTCAGTGAGCTCACTATTATTCTGAAAGCTCATTATGTGCTTAGATAGTTTATTTCTGTAGGAACAGAAGCACTTCTTTCATGGAAAATTTCAATTTAAATTTTTCAACTAGACTTGCGCACTGGACTTTAGGAAGAAAATACATAAATAAAATAATTTTTAGAAGTGCCATAATTCAACTTGTTTCATATAGGTTGTAAGAAGCGGACTATTCCACGGGACCAAAATAGAGAAAAAATGAGGGCATAATATATCGGTGTCCCATAAAAATAATTAAACTTATCGGATGGCTAAACCATGGATATGTGCAGTAGCACTGCAATGTATTTTATTTTCAATGCAGATTGAAAAAATGAAATATGGTCAGATGAAATATTTCTTTTTAACCTTGAGGTCTGAAAAATGATAATTCAACTTGATTACCATTTCTCTGCATACTGTATTAGGCTGCAAGCCAGACATTTTATATTAAATGAGGCCATATTTCCATAAAGTTATCAGGGTTTTTTTTCTGGAAAGAGCTTGGAGGAGCAGGTTCCCAGGAAATATTGTGCATACAGAAAGGAGGGAATGTAATTAACATTTGGAAAGTCTATTTGTGTTTACCACTTATAAAGTACTCTAAAAAAATGTATCTTTTTTTCTCCTGTTTCTTATCTGGAACATCTGGAAACAGATTTTTTGTGACAATTCAGGCTGAACAAAAAGAAAGTCAGTTTTAAATGACACTTCTTTCTTACCTGCTGTCCCATTATGATCTTTTCTTATCAATCGGTGCTTCAAACAAGTTGCAGTTTAATACAAAAGAGAGAAAAAAGTCATTTTAGACAAACCACCAAAGAAAGTGCTACAAAATGAGCAGAACATCTGATCAGAAAGGTGGTCTTTCTGATACAACTTATTACAGAGCAGTTAGGAAAATTAACATGAGGGAACATAAAAGTTATTACAATTGAACAAATTGGTGATCTATTAAATATGGCAATTTTTTCCATACAGTAATGAAAAAGCCCAAAGAAATTGAATTTCTCCCTTCCCTTCCCTTCCCTTCCCTTCCCTTCCCTTCCCTTCCCTTCCCTTCCCTTCCCTTCCCTTCCCTTCCCTCCCCTAAATAGTAATTTTTAAATTTGACCTAAAGTATATGCAGTCTTTTTCATTGTATTAATACAACTCTAACTTAGTTTTCTGAAGTAGCAGGAAAAATTATTCAGAAATACTTGAGAAAAAAGAAAAAGTAGTTCCTTTCTTGAGTCTAAGCTCTGACTAAAGATTTAATATGATATAGAATTCAGAATTAAGTTTATATTTTTTATATTTATTTACTGCATATAAGTTTAACATTTTTATGCAGTAATGAAATAAAAGCCAGTATATACTTGATAGTATATATCATAAAAATATTGCCTGATGTACCAAGATCATTAGAGCACAAAAGAGTGATGAACTGATTTTAAAGACCAAATTTAAAAATTACAAATGAAAGGTAAATAAAAGTCCTGACTACTTAAAGCTATAGAAAATTACTTGAAGAGATTTGTCTGCTTTTTTTCTCCTTCTGTGCAAAATTAAAAACCTTCATTTAGTAAGAATGAGCCATCTTTTCAACTGTACTTGCCTCTCTTGACTGAACTCCAATTGTTATATTTTTAGGTCTGAAAAGATAACTGTGTTCCTGGTTCTTCAACTGCTTTCCACATTCATATCTCTCTTTCCTGTAAATTTACCTGATGTGACACCTGGGTCACTGTCAAAATGTACTTTTATTTTGCTTATTCTGCCCTCTGCAAAAAAAATTTACTTGTGCTTTACTAATTCAGAGTACAACAACCTTTAATTTTTCTGTGTAGGACTTATGGTATTGAATAACCAAACCCACATTTTGAATAGCCTTACTTCTTTCTTGAGCAGAATGTAGAGTCAGATCTCTGCCAAAATATTCTGCATTTCTAATACCTACAAATATCTCAAAAATTCCCTCCTTGACATTCATAAACTGGTTTGTTTTGTAATGACTTTATCTTCTGATGCTGAGTCATTTGTAACTCCCAACAAGTCTTTCCACAACTTTATGCCTATTGGATGTAATATTTTTATGAGGAGAATTTACAGACAAGGCAAAAAGAAAAAGAAGATGAGATTGTAGCCCTCTGGAAAACACTATCTACACAAGTTAAGAGTGGACTAAGAGCATGAAAAGAGGTTGCAACTTAAATCAAAACAGAGAAACCTTTAAAATCTACCTCTGATCACTACGTAAATACAACTGTCCTGCCCTCCCAATTTGTCTTATTGCAACTTATCTACAAGAGAATTATTTGTACATTTATCACTTCTAAATCTTGCTGCCTTTTCTTTCAGTTTAATCAATCCATTTATATGCTGCTCTCCTCTTTTGCCAAAAACAAATACCAATTTTTGCCTGTTTAGATACCCTTCACTTTGTCCTTTCATTGCTGCTCTCAACCTATCTGGGAAAAATGTATTGCCATTCCTTACAAGAATCACCTTAGAAAATAGTATTTCGTGTATCACCATTCAATCCTAAGAGATAATAAACAGTAAAGAAGAAATAAAGAGGAACCGCTGTTTCTCCAAGTTTTCCATTAAGAAGCTGAGACAAAAACCTAAATCAATAAGCTGCACTGATAAAGTAAACTGAAAATATTTATGTCTCCCAGGAAAGAATTATGATATTATAGTAAGTAATTGAACAACTACCAGGGACAAACACAGAGAATAAGAAACCTCTCTGATTCAGTAACTCATTCTGCTACGGAACAATTTGTCATAGAAGTATTGATGATTAAAGCCAAAACGTTTAAAGCCTCAATTGCTGAATATCTGATGCAAGAGCTTTTAAAGCCATCTGGTTGTCACAATGTGAAATGGTCTCTTCCTAAATATCATGTCCAATAGAGGGCCCACTGTTGGGTGCCCAGCTGTTGCTGCACCTCAAAGGTCATTTGTTGTGGGAGAAAATCTCAGACATTTGTGTGAGAGAACTAAGCCTATGCATGGACTGTCAAAAATGGAAGGATGCAAAGCCCAACATGCCTAAAGAAACCTCATTCTGGAATCCCATCTGAATATGCACGTCACTTCTTACAAGACAACATAATTAGAAACTACAAACTAAAAGTAAGCATTTGATTGAAATATTATCATTGTCTGAGATAAAGTCCTGATTCTGGCTAGGATAGAGATAATTTTCTTCCTAGCAGTGCCGTGCTTTGGATTTAGTATGAAAATAATGTTTCTAATGCACTGATGTTTTAGTTGTTGCTAAGTAGTACTTATACTAAGTCAAGGACTTCTCAGCTTCGTGTGCCCTGTCAGCAAGGAAGCTAGAGGTGCACAAGAAACTGGGAGGAAGGACAGCCAGGACAGCTGAGCAAAGCTGACCAAAGCGTCATTCTATATCATATGATATCATGCTTAGCTTGGGGAGTTGGCTGGGGAGCTGTCATTGCTCAAGGATGAGCTGAGCATCAGTCAGCAGGTGGTAAGAAACTGAATTTCGCACCACTTGTTTTGTATATTATTATTATTATTATTATTATTATTATTATTATCAATTTCTCCTTCCTTTTCTATCCTATTAAACTGCCTTTATCTCAAACCTCAAGTTTTACGTTTGTTTTTTTTTATTGTCTCCCCCCTCCCACTGCAGAGAATCAGGGTGAGTGAATGGCTATGTCGTGTTTAGTCGCCTGCTGGGTTAAACCACAGGAGATGAGAAGATTAATTTTTGACTCTTAGGTTTGGACATTTTGACTGAAAGAAAACATACCATGTACAGAATAGACTGCGCAATTAGTACGTATACAGACATGCATTAAGCTGCTAATGAGAATCCTACCAACTAGGCCAGATTGAGATTTCTAAAAACAAGGGTTATAGCAATTGAATTTACACTTCAGTGGCTCAAATTGTAAAGTAAAACCTCATTGTAGTGCAATGACTCCTAAAGAGAAAAATTAATTTCCTATATATTTTCTAGTAAAATTAACATACAGAATGCTACNTAGAGATAATTTTCTTCCTAGCAGTGCCGTGCTTTGGATTTAGTATGAAAATAATGTTTCTAATGCACTGATGTTTTAGTTGTTGCTAAGTAGTACTTATACTAAGTCAAGGACTTCTCAGCTTCGTGTGCCCTGTCAGCAAGGAAGCTAGAGGTGCACAAGAAACTGGGAGGAAGGACAGCCAGGACAGCTGAGCAAAGCTGACCAAAGCGTCATTCTATATCATATGATATCATGCTTAGCTTGGGGAGTTGGCTGGGGAGCTGTCATTGCTCAAGGATGAGCTGAGCATCAGTCAGCAGGTGGTAAGAAACTGAATTTCGCACCACTTGTTTTGTATATTATTATTATTATTATTATTATTATTATTATTATTATTATTATTATTATTATTATTATTATTATTATTATTATTATTATTATTATTATTATTATTATTATTATTATTATTATTATTATTATTATTATTATTATTATTATTATTATTATTATTATTATTATTATTATTATTATTATTATTATTATTATTATTATTATTATTATTATTATTATTATTATTATTATTATTATTATTATTATTATTATTATTATTATTATTATTATTATTATTATTATTATTATTATTATTATTATTATTATTATTATTATTATTATTATTATTATTATTATTATTATTATCAATTTCTCCTTCCTTTTCTATCCTATTAAACTGCCTTTATCTCAAACCTCAAGTTTTACGTTTGTTTTTTTTTATTGTCTCCCCCCTCCCACTGCAGAGAATCAGGGTGAGTGAATGGCTATGTCGTGTTTAGTCGCCTGCTGGGTTAAACCACAGGAGATGAGAAGATTAATTTTTGACTCTTAGGTTTGGACATTTTGACTGAAAGAAAACATACCATGTACAGAATAGACTGCGCAATTAGTACGTATACAGACATGCATTAAGCTGCTAATGAGAATCCTACCAACTAGGCCAGATTGAGATTTCTAAAAACAAGGGTTATAGCAATTGAATTTACACTTCAGTGGCTCAAATTGTAAAGTAAAACCTCATTGTAGTGCAATGACTCCTAAAGAGAAAAATTAATTTCCTATATATTTTCTAGTAAAATTAACATACAGAATGCTACATACAGAGGCCACCATGCGCTAGAGTTTTTTACCATTTAGTTCAAAAGCAATTCCTTTTAGAATCAACATATGAAACATCTGCCCTAAAGAACTATTTTCCCTGCCTTGAAGAATTAAATACAGTATCTGAGAAACTATGAGCAGCAGCTTAGATTTTATTCAAGTTGAAGATACGTACTTTACACATACTACCTGATTTCATAGCAATTTAGCGATCCATATGAGTACAGGTTTGTCTTGTAAATTTGTAGCAAATTTGTGAAAGGTTTGTATTACAGATAATATTAGGAGGACAAATATTCCATTATAAAAAAAATGAGTCTGTAAAATCATAATATTCTACAGTAATACTGCCTAGCATAACACTCTAAATCGTGTAATTTCCTCTTTATTTATTCATTTAAATGTAAGAATTCAAAAAGCTTAACAGAAATTGCTGAAATGAAATGAAATGCATTGAATATATTATTTTGCTTTTAACCCTGCAAAACCAGCCCCTGAAGGTTGGACAGAGCTGAAGTCACTGATAGAAAACCTGCCAGATGAAATCAGACAGTCTCATAAAAGGTGATGCTGAGCTGGGTGAAGTTCATTCTGCCTGACAAAGCTACAGTTCTGTTTTATCCTTAGCCATAATTGCAGTACGGCTTGCAGATTGTGGATGACTTAAGCACAGCTGTAGCAAATCTCACTGAGGTCCAATCCTGGAGCCCTTGTCTTCTGCCTGCCAGTATTCAATAGCTTCACAAATGGGTGCAAATGAGCAGCATTTCAGGTACTGATATATAGACAAATACTTAGGGAGAGTTTCAAAATCATCTAGCAGTAATGCATCTGTTGAAATAGTCAGTTCAGTTCTATGTAGCCCTGCAAAACCTCTTCTAATATTATGATGCTCTTCTAGTGGTCTTAGCAAACTCTTCTCCCAAAATCATCTGTAAACAAACACATGAGACCATCAAAATGGTTTTGTCACTTCTATAATGGTTATTAAATGGACTTAATTTTGTACATGCTACTTCTATATAGTTGTATTCTTGAAGCTAACAGGAGACAAAAGCTAGTGGAAGGATATTTAAAGTCCAAAAGCAGACAAAGAATGGATGCTTCCTATATTGTTTCAACAGGTTTTAGATTGTTTCTACGTGTTTTCAATCATGATCACTAACAATAATTTAGCTGTCAGAAAGAAAACTTTTTAAAAGGTGAGCAAATTCTGTTGACACTTTTTTGCAAAAAATTCCTACTCCATTTGGTATAGATTGAGATTATGCTGGGTTTTAGTAAGGATTGAGCTCACTGGAAAGAGTACTTGCAGACTCAGCAAACACTAAATGTACTATAAAGAACAACTGCAGATGTTAATTTTGAATTTGCAGATGTGAACATTTGGACTTTCATGCCACTTCAGTCAAGGAATAAACACATACCATATTACTTTTAAGTCCAGATAAAATTGTGACTTCTGAGCACCACAAGGGAAAAAAATGCTCAACTATCTCTAAGAGACAAATAATTATTTGCAGAACTATTTGGGTGGAGTCTTTTTTCTGACCTCCTTATTCCTCAGTATGAGAATATGAATATAAATCAAGAGATTCACTGACTTAAAATAGAACTATATAGAGATGGAGAGTTATGCTGACTATTGCAGTACATTCAAGACATATTTAAAAAGTGGAATTATTTTTACAGACTACAGAAAGCTTTGGATAAGACCTTAGTTGTTTAATTATTTGGTGGATTTTGTGAACATTTTTTCTCAAGAATGAACTTAAGGAACTGGGATATTAAAAAAAAAAAAAAAGGAGCAGAATTTTTAAATAATTTACCTCCTATGAACTTATTGCCAAAATTAGTGAAACCTCTAGATCTCTGTGGTTTCATAGACATATTTATTACCTGTCAGCTTTGTATATCTTTTATTTCTAACCCTCAAAAGGAAACCCACAGTTTTGACACCACCTGCTGCCTACTGCTGAATAGCTTGTCACATCTTCCAAATGATACACTGTATGCTGCAGTCCAAGTTTAAAGAGTTTTAAGAACTCAAACCTCTTAATGCAGATTTTGGATCTGCATTATACCATATGTACGACTGAACAATCAAAATCAAGTAATAGAGTCTGCAAGATTATCCACCAAAATCCTTCATAAATAGTAACACTTACTGCAACTGTAATACCACCTGAACTGAAATTTATGCTATATTAGAGAAGATTCTTCACTTCAGATACCTGCCATAGTCTTCAACCTGTAAGTTATTATGTATAATTTATTACATATCTATTTTTAATCTTTCTGTGACTCATGAGTTTCAAAGAAATGTTTTAATGTTATGAGGATTAGGTTTAGAAAGTTCATCTTATGCATCTGCTGCATAGTACACATGAAATTGTTACTCTTGGTCAACTGAGCAAGTGATTTCAAAGTCTGTGGAATCTGTGGGTCACAGGCCGAAAGTCACTGATCCATAGAATTGTTGGCAATTATTGATGGGGTTTTCAGACTCGCTTCCTGTCACATCTCCTACTCAACTGGCTCAACACTGCGTGCTTTCCCTTCTTCTGCTACCTGTGTGCTGGTTATTGCTGCCCATTTGCCTCTGACCTCTCTGTTCGTACCATTATAAACCTGAAAGTTTGTTTAAAGTGCAAGGAAATGGAGCTACGTTTTCAATTGGGTCGTTTATTTCTGTGAATCTGAATAGCAAATGTAATCTCCATATATAAGGGAAATGGCAGAGACAGTAGATTACAGAGGGAGAAAAAAGGACATGGAAAAAAAATGAAAACTTTTGCTTTCAGGAGAGAGCTGTGGATTTTTTTTTTCAGTTTCTAGACCAAAGATCAGCCCTCAAAATCCCAACCTGGATATATTATTGAATGGAGTTATTAAAAATTACAGGAAATATCCTTAAAACGATTGTATACATTATCATGTAAAAAATGAAGCCAACATTAATTTAAAGTGATGATGAAATAAATGACTAGTGGACATGGCAATAGCATGTATTTTAATGATAGGTCAAAATCAATTTAATTTTTCCTCATTGTAAAATATTAGAAAATCCATGTCATGCAAATAATTTTCATTATGGTTTGCTCAGAGGTCACAAAAATCTGTTTAGTAATGTAGATAAGACCCTACTGAGTTCCAGTGAGAAAAGAATTACTAAATTTCTCTATTATCTGTTATGGAAAAAGGGGATGTGCTCTCGGATCTGATAGCATCAGCAAGGCTGTAGGAAAATTCTAGAAAATAATCCATTGATCTGATTACCTTCAAAATATTTCTATTCATTTCAACACAGCCTGTATTAGAAAATTTGTGAAGAAAATGATAATGATTAAGACAGAAGTCTGCTGCTCCTCCTCCTGCGTGACATTTCACCAAACAACAGATTATGATGCAAGACAGGGACCCAAAAGACTGCTGGTTCTTCATAATAGCCTGGAGACTCAACAGTCTCAACAGTCATTGAACTCAACAAAATATCAATGTGAACACAGACTACAGCCAACAGCCCCAGTTAATACTGCATCGCACAGAGTTGCCGCTTCTTTTAAACCTTACTGAGAAAGATATGAGAGGAAAGACAGAACAAATGCACTAGAAGAGTAAAGGTCAATACTATCTGTATAATAGATAGAAAAAAACATGAAAAAAAATCATTTAGAAATTAAATTACTGAGCTAAGTATAAGGACATAATGTTGCCTTTCTTGTTGCTTTTTCTCCCCTGTGACCAATGGATAAACGATGATTTCAATCAATACAGTGGTCTTCTATGTTTTCATGAATTATGATGCTTAAAGACTATAATTGTTCTTTCCACAGCTAAAACGGATGACTGCAAAACATCATTAAATGACTTCTTCAAAGCCATTTCCTTAAAGAAAGAGGACAATTGCAACTACATTTTACAAGCCCCCCATCCATACTATGACAAATGAACTATCTACATACACTGTCAAAGAGTCTTTTCCAATGTCCTCTGAGGTTCTTTTATGCCAGTGTTTTGTTCACAGACAGAGATACAGCTTTACTTAAGTGTTAAAGTTTTAAAACCCAGGGTCAAGTACAAATATCACCAGTTCCCTTCCTGCTATAAGAGATTATATTCCTCCCCCCCATCCAGCCTCCACTACAAGCATGGCTGGTATGACAATTCCAACATTTTGAGGTCCAATATACTTCACTTCTTGAAAGTATAAGGTGAATATCAACCAGAATCAATTTAGAAAAGACAAGGTGTCTACAGTGAATTGTTTGAATTCTGCACATATTTTTCTCACACAGGATGTTACTGTGACATACAGTAATGTAATATAATATTACCATCAGGTAATATGCACGAAAAATTTAACATAATATAATATAATGCTACCATGAAAATAATATCTAAACTTTTCTATTAAGAAATAAATACTGAAGTGGAGGTGAGGACAAATGAGGGTACTAGGCAGCATAGTCCTGGCTCCTACTACATCTAATCTGTCAGACCTGATTTGCTAATGTCTCTTGCACACACACATACACAGCCCGCTCCAAGCCATTCAGCAATCTCAGGACAAGACATGTATGTTTTGGGAGAAGATTCTCATTGTGTCCTTGTCTTTGTCCAAGTGCAGTGAGTTGGAGTGATGACGCATTCCATGACTGCACCTGGAACTCCTGCTGCCTGGCAAGGGTGGTGAGTGGGAATGATTAGTCACTCCCTTATGGCTCCTAGAACACCCGTTGTCTGGATCATAGCCTTGTTGGACAGTACCAGAACTGTACAATCTGGAAAGTACTGGGATTGTACAGCTGGTATAAAATATCAGAATTACCTAATATGAATCATAGTCAGAATGGAAAAAACACTGACCAAAGTCAATCATTTTGTGATCCTATAAATAATGATCTTAAGTGAGACCCTTTGAGTTCTCCTGATCTAAAGAAGATCAAACTTTTATTTATGATTTTTAACACCCTTTGATTCTAATCAGGCTTAACAAGAATGTAAATTGAGCAGGCTGTGACCCATCATTTCATCCTAAACTGGGATGCCTCTCAGGGTAGGCTTCTTGAGCTACAAAGATAATCCGTTGATAAATGCTTATGACAGACTTTTTGAGACTCAACTATCACCTATTGATGAATTCTGATGCTTTAAAAGTGAGTAATTCATTAAGCTCAAGAAGATGGAAATTTTGGCTATAGGCTAAGCTCTCTGTGTCTGTGTATCTATGTGTCTCTGTGTTTGTGTGTCTCTGTGTTTGTGTGTGTCTGCGTGTACATTATTTAATTTACGAAATGGGGTAGTGAGTCTCATGTGAACCATACCATTCTCAAATCTTTAACTAAGTTGCTATTTCAATTGTAACAGATTCTGCTGCATCACTTTGTTAAATTGGTTGATGATAAAATGTTAAGAAATACATAAACCCGTCTTGTGATTTATCTCAAAATTATTAAGAAAATACAAATTGCTGTTAAATCAAAGTCTTGTAAAAATGAGTTTGTGACAAATTTACACAGTTGGCAGCATAGCTAAATCAAGATTCACAAAAAAAAAGTGATTCTATAAGGGATCTAAACCTCTCATCTGCAATAAGTTGGCATAGTCAGTGGGACACTAAATCTGGATTTGCGACATGTCTATAGCGAAATAAGCAGACATCTCAATTGAGAAATAACTCAGCCTTACCCTCTTGCCTTTTGTTTTCTTCCCTCTGTAATATCCTCCCTTCCTAGACTCCCTATCTGCAACACTAAAAGCTAATGCCATTAGCATCAAATCTGGCTTCCATGGTGAACCAGTTCTTCGAACCCATAAAACAACCGGAAAGACAGAACTCTCCTTGGCCACCTCTCCGTGGAAGACAGCTCTCTGCAGGACAGCTCTACCTGACTAACTCTGTGTGGGGAGGGTTAGGCCATCTAGAATTGTCCTGCAGAGAGCTGGCTGTGGAAAGTTGCCTGAGGAGAGTTGTCCTAAACCCTCAAACAACCACCTCCAAAAAGTTAAATTAGACAGACTGGAAGGTGAAGAAACACTTATCTAGATTACGAAGAAGAAAATCTCATTTGATTTTTCTCAGTAGCAAAAAGAAGGCCAAATCCACGGGTCAGGAAAATTACCACAGTAACTTTAATGCTGAACAACCAGAACATAAAATGTCAGTAGTTAACACAATGGGCAGAAAAGTGTTTCTTCTGCTATTGCCAACACCTACCCTCTTAAAATCATTCTTCATTACCAACACCAAGGCAAATTGCACGTGGTGCTATATCCACTGCTGCCACCAAGTGTACCAAATCTGTGCCTAGAATGTGATCCAGGTAGAGCCACGGAGTCACATTTTCTCACGAGTGTATATGGAATTTTATTAAAATATAAGAAATAAAATTGCCTCTAAAGATAACCTATCTCATTTCCTCTCTCCAAAGAATTCATCTCTGTCTGTCTTTCAGGGATGCCTATCCTTTTCTTCTCCCAGAATCCAAAGGAATGTGGATCTAAAATCTGGTGAAAGAATCTGTAGGATTTTTATTGGCTAAGAAGACACCTTAAAAGGAATACTTTCAAAAAACACAGATCTTTATAATAAATAATGTCACATACATCTTTTTAGAGAATTTTTGCACTGTAGTTTTCAACTGGCAGAAGCTGTCACGCCTGCTGAGGAGCAACCATTTTGCATATTTTGCAGCAGCCGCAATCATCATCAATAACATACACAATGTCTTTTTCATGGCACACAAACAGCATTTCCCTAGGAGTTTTCTGACTGCTGATGTTTAACCTTATTTGTCTGCTATATATGTAGTCACAGATTAAAAAAGCCAAAGCGTTGGCCACGGTAATCACTATGACCAGCTTAGTTTCACTGTGTTCACAGATGTGATCAGTAAGGAGCCAGAGGACTGCCTTGTTTCCTTCTAAGACCTTCTCCAAGAACAATTTCTGCTAAATGTCCACAGAAATCCATACTAACACACTATGATAAAGATAAATAACAGCATATTTTGGATCCCTCCTCCTTTTTCCACAAGCAGTTCTGCCTTTTCAATGGCAACTATGTTTGCTACACTTTAGGAGTCTGACTTTAGGATTGGGGCGAATGAAGTCGGGATGATTATTAAAAACATTCAAATTTAACTAAAATAATTTCTGTAGCAACCCTGTCTTATAAACCTTCAAGCCATCCACTGTTTCACCTGATAGTTATTTCTTTTCCTTATGTTCTTTAGTGCTGCCTTCTTAGTCATTCTTCACTTAATCAAAACCAAACAAGGCCTCTCTGTGTCACTCGTAGAGCTACTCTGTTTTCTTTAAAGCTGCCAGAATTTAGGCGGACTTAAGTCAGAGCAACAGCAGGACCTGCATGAGGGTTTGTCAGGCACTGGACTAAACTGAACACAAGTGCTGGAGAGGCATCTGAGCAACACTGACCTTTGCGAACGTTATAGAAAAACATGGCAGAAGAGGGAATATTCGTTACCCAAAACAAATAAGAAAAGAACTAGATCACAAAGTGCATATAAGGTGAGTAAAGTATAAGTGAGATGCTTGGATATATCAGAATTACTTGTCAGTACTTTACAGGCAGTTTGCAACAGCAAAACTGAAGCAATGGAAAATAGGACAGAAAAAAAAAAAGAAAATACAGGACAATAATAAATAAAATTATAAAAACTGATACATAGTTCTAGGCCATTTTCTTCTCAAATTTTTTGCTTTTTCTACTTCTTTCCACTCCAGTGGTAATTCTTAAATCTGCCCATCAGACCAGGTACTTTATTAGTATTTTTAAGTTAGCTTATCTTCAAATGAATTCATAATATGTCTTATAGTGTCCTAGTATGTCCTTATCTCATGTTTCTGTAGCACTTTTAGTGGTAACCTTAATAGATGAACATACATCAGCTTTTACTTTCATGCTGCTGCTTGATCTCAGTTTTATCAGGAAGCTGTTATGAAAGTCTACTTGATTCAGTCACAAGGCAGCATAACCTTTACTTCACAAGCAATACAAATCATAATTTACTTCTTCCTCTAGATCTATTCCATTGAAAGACATAAAATGAAAAATAATCCATCACTTTGAATACTAGTAAGTATAAAACAGTCCTAAAAGCATTATAACTAATATAACAATGATAGTAGTAAAAGCTGTTTTTCACAGTATGTAACAATATTGATGAGATTAAATTGAATTAATCTGGAAAACATTGTTGTTATTTAACCAGCCACCAACACAAGGCCCACCAATGTTGCTAAATTAATTCAGCTTAGTTTCACCTAGCCAGCCACTGGGAGGCCTGATCATCCTTAAACACAAGCTACTGAGTTCAAAAACCTTTTCTTAGAAAACCTATTAAAATTCTCCAAGTAGTTTTAAAAATTATTGTGTGCAATATTAAAATACTAAGCTGTTTGAATAGAATTTCTGTTTCACGAAAGAGATGAAGAACCCTGAAATAAAGTTTCTTATGAAGCAGAAAAATTAACTAAAATTTGCTAATAATGGAACATCTTGAAAATACTTTTCTTCAAAAAGTGTATTTTTTTTCCTTTTGTTTTGGTTTTATTTAACATTATGCCACTTTAAAATACACAACTTTGAAGTGGAAAAAACCTTCTAAATAGTTCAAACAGGATGTGTTGTAATGTTTTTCTTGGATTTTCTGCCCCTAATATATCTCTGCCACATTTTACAAAGTAGTTTCATTTTGACCAACCTACATATTCCACAGTATGATTACACTGAATTTTATTATGCCATCTCTTAAGTAGTTCAGAAAAATTCCATTTGATTGTGTGTTTTGCCATTAAAAGTAATTCTGATGTCCTGCAAACTTCATACTTACCAGTTTATCCACTTCAAAATAGCTTAAAATAAATTCCTTAATTATATAGCCACAAAAAGCAGTCAGGAAGACACATCTGTACGAGTTCCTTAAGAATCTTTGGCTGTACTTCTGAACAGGTACAACAGTTGTAGCTCCAATATTTAGTGCAGGGAAATCTCCCACCAGATATCTATAGCAAACCGAACACTGAAGCTTGATTCAGGGAGCTGAATCAAAAGGGAGAGTAAATGGGACAAGATCTGTAGAAAACTGAGAAAATGGAGATGTGGACAAAAAAAAAAGAAGGAATATGAATATAAAGATGGTGTTACAAAACCTGAAAGTTCACGTAAGATTTGCAGTCCTTGCTCACTACAATTAGATGGGTAAATCAGAAGTTTCTTGCAGTAAATTAATAAGCAAACAATAAATCCAAGAGGGGCATCCATTGAAGAAATCTTTATGACATGTTTTGGCCCAGTGTTTTTCCTGTCCTGAAAAAAACACAAAAGCAAAATATTTAGTAACATCAGGAACCCAGTTTCTCAGGCGCATATTTAAAGACAAGTAGGAATTCATTGTGCAGACAGTATGTTTTCCAAGAATAAAGAGGTACATTTTTTTTAATTTTGTTGGACACCTCAGATAGACTGTGTTTCTGGAAGTGACAAATGACACTATATCTACAATTTCGCTGTTTCATTGGTGCTGTCTGCAATACTATGCCACTTGTGTATTATAACTTTAGAGTCTGCACCAAGTGCTTATGTGGGGAGCCCCAGTGTTTAAACAGAATTCTATGCCCATCTGAATAACCAAACACAATTTGAACCCTAGAAATTCACAATACTTCTTTGGAAAATACGTTAGCTCCACACAAAATTATAGTATTTGCAGTGAATGCAATTCTTCTCATTGTTGGAAGTTCCACTGCTTCTGGAATTTCCACATCGAGGTTTATCAGACAAAAAATCAGTCTTTGAGACTGAATATGTTGTTTCACTATAGATTTCTAATGTACCGCTGAAGGGAAGGAATAGCTGAAAACCACAAATATTGCAACGATAATAGCTTTTTGTTCATCAAGGCTCAGCAACTCTACACTACTGTTTAGAAAACATAGAGAATTACCCCACAGCCCATCTCTGAAGAGGCTAGAATATGAGAAGAGAAGGAAACTGGTTTGGATTGCACAGGTTTAAGCTGCTTGAAATTACATAACGTAAGTGTTCCTTTGGAAACTTTTCACAGACTTATGATGCTCTTTAGCAAGATTCCAAAAGACAACTGAGGAAATCATTCATAATGATAAGCATTGACTGTAGGATGTTTGGATTTATTCCTTTTACTTCAAACGAAACACTCCCATGTTGTCTAATCCTTCTGTTTTTGGTATAGGAAAATGCACCTTGTCCTGTTTAGTATTCTATTAATCCATGACAAATTACCCATGTCACTCACATGCTTACTTTCTTGGCAAGTTCCTGAGATATCCTTCATTAACTGGATTACTTGTTTGATCTGAACTCTGTCATATCATTCTATTGACAGCTAGGGTGCTTTGTGCTAGACTGTGCAGTGAATTGTCTTTATTAGCACCAACCCCTTCATGTAGTGTCTTTTTGAACCCTCTCCTCTGATGTACGGGAGGTGGCCCAAGGTCAAAGAGCTGGTGATTAACTGTGAATGTGAGTGTTGTTGGCTTGTCTGATTTATCATAAAATTAATTTAACTAACATTTGATCTGTCTTTGAGATAAAAGAATCATGAAAAATCTGTGTTGAATGATGATTTTTCTTCACGGATTAAAAAAAATATTTTCATTTATGTGGATTTTTTTTCCTTATAACTTCTGAGGGAATTTAGTTCTGCTTAGAGGTAGCCTTCTGACAACCCTGAGACGAAAATTCCCAACTAGTTACAGATCAGAGCAACATCATCAACGGCAGCACGCATTTTTAGTTCTAAAGAGAAGCTCTTCCAAATGGAGATATATTCCCCATTCCCTAAGGCATTCTGCTTTTTTTTCATCTTACTAAGAACTCAGTCACCTCTAAAGCTACAATAGGTTTTTTAGCTTCGTTATAGGGCAGGTGGATCAAGACCCACACCAAAAACTATTTTTTTTTTCTTAGCCTGCCTCTGAGTCTCCTTTACACTTTAATTGCTTAATGAGATATAAATATTTCTATACTCTGTATTATTAAGGAAAGTCTGATTCTAGAGGAAGGTTAGAAAACTATTTTGTTCCTTTTCTCTAAAATAAAGGAAAAAAACCTCACTATCAATACACCCCCACCCCCCAACATCTAGGTATTTGACATTTGGGTATGGGTGCAGTTCTAAGTGTTGACATTTTCTAAGAACTAGTGTTTTATGTGCACTCTTATCCAGTTGATTCTGGCAGACTGAAAATCTGTTTAGTTTTTTCTTGAAGATCACCCATGGTAGTGAGCTCAAGTAATCGCTTCAACATTATCAGTATCTTTATCATAAGAAAGTGCTTTTTAATACTTAATTTAAAAACTCCTCAGAGAATTTAAGCCCATTCTAACTGGTCTTGTCTACTATGAGCACGAAGAACCAATTCCATCTTTCCTCTTTTCATTGTTTCTCTATCATACACTTTAACTAAACTTCAAGTAATTTTTAGAATGAAGGGGGAAAATATCATTGATATTTACTACTTTATCATTCTCCTTAATTTAGATGGAGCATTTTAGGCTACAAGTAAATATTACCTTACCTATATTTTATAAATAGTGAGAAGTCAATTGTTAAAACTGTTATCCAAGCATAATACCTTCTGCTTTAATTGACAGTATACAAAAATCAGTGTCACTAATTATGAGTCGATTTGCTTTTAGCTGTTTGTCATTCAACATACTAAAAATAAAACCCCCTACTGCTCTTATCCATAATTCTCCTTACTTTTAGTTTCATTAAAAAATGTTTCTTTGACCAGGCAGGATAAGAATCATAACAAACTGATTTCCTGATTTAAGCTCATTGAAGTTTGCAGAGGTCATGCTGTACAAACCAGCTGAGACTATGATTGTAAGTCAAAGAAAGCAAACTTCTCTATTGGATTGCATAAACATCACTGAGAGACTGACAATATTTCTCTTATTATGCATTAGAGGCTATTGAATTGAAGTTGCCAGCAATTAAAGCACCTACTTGTCTCTCTAAATTCCATTTTTACTTCCATACTTCAAAACGGGTTGAAAACCTCTATCTGAATAAAGTATTTTCTTTTGTGAAATGAAGTCATGTGTGGACAAGTGCTCTACTGGTGTATAATGCACTCTTAGTCAACAGTTTAAAAACAAGTCTCACTAATTAATTTAAAATGTAAATTTTATCTGACAAAGTTGTGGCAGCATCTTACAAACCTATATAAATTTTTACATACTATTTGAAACTGGAACCAAAATACCTTCTAGTTACATTGAGGTAAAGAGTTAAAATTTTGATGGTTTTGAGTAGGTCAGATTGCCTTGATGTGGTTAGTTATTCTGATTCAAGGTGAGAACTGATGGATATGTAAGGCATGAACTATGTGAAATTCATATGCACAGAGACAGATGTTCAGTCACCAATTTGACTTTGATCCTAGCAATGTGTTGCTGACAGCATAAGAGGATTTGTTCTTTATTAATAACCAGCCGGATACAGAGAAAGTTTCTCATTTCTACCACACATTATATAGGTTAACCATCCTTGTAATAACTATAGACACTTCCTCTGCCAGAAAGAAAATTATCTTGCCCAGAAATCATACCCAGAGTCCAGAAATGAGTTGAATTTGACTTGCTTACAGTATCTCAGGTAACATTATTGGTGGCAGTAGAAGTATAAACAGATTGCTAAGCAAGCCCATTGGAGTCTATTGTTAATAGACTGCAAATCAAAATTCTGAGCAATTTCATGTATTGAAAAAGAAAGAATCCAGCAGAGATTAAAATGTGGATTTCAACATACGCATAAAGAAAGAATACTACAGTAAAGCTTCTACAATTTCAATATTTCAGGCACGATTTGTCCATATTGCTGCAGCATAAAAAAAATAATGATGATATATGTAGGATGATTTAGCAGATGCTTTCAGAGAAAATGCATGGAAAATCAACTTTTTCAGATTGAAGTTTGTTATTGTCTGTGAAACTAATAAAACATCTTAAAAAAAATTGTATGAAAAAATCATTATATGGTGAGCCTAAATGTGATGTGACAAGTTTATGTGATCCCTGGTAACTCAACCATGGCAACATTTAAATATTGCATATTTGATATCAGATAGTTAAATGTGAGGAAAAAAAAAATCATAAATTTTGCCTGTTGTTTTATCAAGTTGTTTAGATTCCTAGCCTGGTAAAGCCACCGTGAAAGTTTACTTTATTCTCAATTAGATCAGGATCTAACACAGCCTTTATCACACTTTAAATCAGATGGGGTCTTTATTTGAAAAAATACCAAGGAGTTACATTTGATAACCCACAGTGACTGTTTTTTAAGAAACCAAGAAATATGTTGAAAGCCTCTTTTCATGACTTAGGTTGATGTGAACTTCTAATTTATAACATATTTTTCTAAATTTACAATGACAAATGATTTGGTATTCTATGCATAAAAAACTACCCTGAATATCTGTAAAATTATTTGCTTGTTGTTATAAGTAAGAAAAGAAATCTATTGCTTCTGATTGTACAAATAACTAAATATTAGAGAGAAATTTAATAGCCATCTGGATACTTCTTTCTACTCCCAAGTTTTTAAGGCTGAGGAAACACCTTTATCTAGTTCTTCCATCATTGCTATCAGAACTCTTATGCAGTAATTGAACCTGTGACTCTTCAGATTTTTTGTTAGGAGGACAGAAGTTGGCCACTGCTTGTCAAGGTTGCATATACAGTGTCCAGATCTGTGGTGCTTTCTTATAAACCTTTATAATCATGGGGCATGGGTTAGCAAAGTTCTAGAAAACACGTTGTCTGCCTCATCAGTCTGCATCCTAACAAGGCTATTCAGGCATGTTCAGGATCATCTGCAAAGGAGACTGTCAAGTGTGGTATAACCAAAACCAATTTTAAATTGAATAGTTCCATTTAATTTCAAATAAAACCAAATTTTCTTAAACTTCTCTTTTTCCTAAAAATGAATTAAACATGTCCCTTAAAATAAGTATTGACAAAGTGTCAATCCAAGCAGAAACAATCTGAATTTCCACCAACAAAGCTGAAGTAAAATGCCAAAGAGCCTTGATCTGGAACACAAGCAAAGACCATGAAGCAGACTGCGGATTGGTCATTACAGTTACATTACACTTATAAGCAGAAAGGGCATTCCAATCTCAAGGCTTTCTATATAATTTTCTGTATAATCACCATAAAACTAATAGTGTGAAGAAACTAACATTTTAGTAACTGTAGGGACATAACTGAACTGTAGCCCTTGGATGCTGCACTGTGGTGATTCCATGAGACATTTTACAGTGGAGCACTATGGTCTTTATGCACCGTCATCTGCAAACACAATATGGTATTTTTGTCTCAGAATGAGATTCTACTAGACATACAGTGAGGATTCATTCCTCTAAAATTTCAAGCTTAGATAGTTAAGTCAAGATGTTTAAACAGATGAGTGAATCATCTCAAGGGACCTAACTGAATTAAACTGCTCTCTCAGAAGTCAACAATCACTACAGTAACAAAAAAACTATTAAATTTAATAGGATGGGTTATTTTAAATTTTTTTGTTTATTAGTTGAAGGAAGTTTTATAAATACTGTATTTCTTAATTTTTTTTTACCATTTCTCAGAAAAGAGATTTTATATGTTCAAAATTCAATATGCCACTTACCTTTACAAAACACTCACTTTCCTTTATATAAACTTGATTAGGTGGCTAAAATGAATTCCAGTGTCCCTATATGACTATTTTAATGATCTGAATACTACAGTAAGCTTAATTACTTTTTCTTTCTTATATTTTCTTTTCATGATTTCCCACAATTTTTATCATTAAATTTTGAATAATAAAACAAATTTCCTTTTTAAGTCTAAATATATCCCTTAAAAACACATACTTTTTCATTTTCACAACTTGCTACCCACTTCTTAAAAAAACTGCAGTTCAATACCACCAGTGGTTCTAGGTCTGTATTCATTAAGGCAGCATTAAGCACCTGTATTAAAGCATAATGTCTCACTCATAGGCACCTGTCTCCCAATAACCGTTTTATTTTTTATTTCTTCATATTTAGAAGATGTGGACATCTGAGAAGTTGCTAATATTTCTGAAGTGCAGGTACTGACACTGCCTAGATACTTCATGGACTGAATCTCTTTCTTTCCTACTTAAAGAAACCTATGCATATCCTATGTTTTTACTTAACTGAAATTCCCACTTAGTCTGGCCTATGATCTTTCATAGTATAACGTTCATGAGACAAAAATATTGCCTCTATGATATCTGCAACATTAAGGAGATTTTTTTGCCATCTTCTGAATACACTTCTAAAATTTCTTAATAAAGTTCTTGAAAATGTTGACTGAAAAGCCTTCCTGCTCTTTCTCCCAGTTTGGGAAATTTTTAAAAAATTCTATTGGTCAGAGTTTCCAAAGAAATAGTTCTTTCTAATTTTCTTATTGATTATCAAAACAGAATAAAATCCTCCAAATTTTTTAAAATTTCAATGTTTCCAAGCCATCGAGAAAATCTTTAAGGCAGTAATTACTGTGAATAATATAGCCTCTTTATAATGTTACTACATAACCCCACTCATCCACTTGCACCTTCTGCTTGAATCAAAGGCTGTTTTTATACTTCACATGCCGCCTTATTGATGGCAGACATTCAGGATAAGTGTTAAGGGATAGTTCCTTTCCAGACATAGAATAGTGCACAGTGTGGGAACTGCAGCTCCATCCTGGATGATTGTTCACACCCTTTAAGACATCAAGTGCTATAATAATTAACTACTGAATAAGATAAAAGTAGTACTATTTCATAATTTGGGACAGGGCTGCAAAATCTCTAATTGTGGAGGGTAGAGCAGGATTTCAAACTCTGTATGGAAAAGGACTCCTTTCCTGAAGGCTCAGTTATCTGCTTTTTGAAAACCTGATTTTTATTTATCACTTTGGCTGTTATTAGTGCCTGATTTAACAAAGGGAGACACTGATGGTCTACTATTTATTTCATTCAAAGGACCTAATTCTTCTGTATTCTTTGTATACATGCATGCACTAATAAATATATTTGTGTATATGTTGCACTGGGTTTGGTTTGAATAGAGTTAATTTTCTTCATAGTAGCTTGTATGGGATTATGTTTTGGATTTGTGCTGAAAAGAGTGTTAATGATACAAGGATGGTTTAGTTACTGCTGAGCAGTTCTTACATAGACTCGAGGTCTTTTCTGCCTCTCACAACACCCCATGAGTGAGTAGGCTGGGGACCCACAAGAAGCTGTGAGGGGGCACAACTGGGACAGCTGAACTCAACTGACCAAAGGGTTATTCCATACCACATAAAGTCATATTCAGTACATAAAGCTGGGGGATAAAGAAGTGTCTTAGTTTAGAAGGGGGAGAGATTTGGAGTTACGGTGTTTGTCTTCCCAAGTAAACATAATATGTCATGGAGCCCTGCTATCTTGAAGGTGACTGAAGACCTGCCTGCCAATGAGAAATACTGAATTAATTCCTTGTTTTGCTTTGCTTTTGTATGCAGCTTTTGCTCTCTCAGATCAACTGTCTTTATCTCAACCCACGAATTTTCTCACTTTTACTCTTCTGGTTCTCTCCCCTGTTGACAAATACAATTCTATTCAGGTTTTCACTCAACTACATTTTAGAAGGCAATTTAATACAGCTTTTCATCTAGTTTTTAGTGTAGCTTAATTTTAATTAATGCTTGTGTGCCACAGCTTACCATTTTCAAAAATATTTTCAAAAGTTTAAAATATGTTACTATTACAGTCCAAATTTTCATTATCACATATCAACTTGACTCAGCAAACTGAGATGGTCAATAAACATATCCACCCGACTGTTAACGAATTGTTCTCCTTGTAAAATTATTCATTATACATGAAGAACGTGTCATGCTTTGCTGAATCAGTGCAGTGATCACTGCGTACACTAATATTTCTCATAAATTATGTCATATTGTAGTTTATTTCTTTTTCTGTTTTGTCTCACTTTTCACTGGGATCGTTAACAAATGCTTGTTTATATGTGTACTGGCTGTGTATTGACTATTCCCTTCTGTATTAGTTTATTCCAGTTTAAAGACAGGTTGTATTGTTCACGTGGCCATAACTGTTAAGTATTACTGTGTGGTATAATACCTTTATAGTCACAATGATATGGTTCTGATTTTAACCTGTACAACCTTAGACTTTTACAAAATGGGCTCAATTTTCATAACTTCTAGGCATGTAATATTGGCTTTGCAAATGATCTCTGAACTAAGAATTCCCATACTGACAACTACTTTCCTCAACAGTCTTTTTAATGTTCCAGTTCAAAAACTGCACCTCATGCCTGGCAATCATTCCTTTTCCCACCAGTTACTTTAGTGCAAATGAAATCAAACTTGCAACATACTAGACAGTAGACAAGTGCCTAAGTGCTGATCTGTAAACAATCTGGATTTAATGTTTGTTCGCATAATCACAATCTCTTTCCCAATGGGCAAAACTTTAATTTTCTTTAATAATTAATGAAGAAGCTGACTTAAGAAAAATAAAATAAAGCCTTCAAGGAATATTCAGCTGAGTCAAAGGCTAGGTGGTCTACATGCCAAGAATTATAATTTGTCAGTTTCTAATAAATACAATTTTGTACATAAATAACAGCTAATATTAACTACTAGTTTCCAGTTTAAAACAAGCATAAATTACCATTTTGAAGATCATGTACCGTAATTTGGTTGCCTTTCTGCAGGTGCACATTCACTGGGTACCGGTTAATGTCTGCAGTAAATGAGACAGAAGGATGACAGATTTTTGTTTCTTTTCTGATATCACTACAATTGATCTCCAAGCATTATTTGTGTACTCTCAAACCCCTAGAAATCTTACAGAAGGAGAAAGTTTGTGATTAAAATTGCATCATAAAGCATTCATGTGCAAGAGCCATCTTAAAAATTTGCAGGCAAAATCAGTCTTGATTTTAGTTTTAATCTCATTTCTTCAGTATATGTGTTTGATTTAATTAATATTTGATTTGAGTTAACCCTGCTTTATGTAGCTTTTCTTTGCATGATGTTCTAAGCCTAGATATTTTCTTTTAAGGAATATGGAGCAAACCATTAACAGCACTGTGACTAATGACAAGACTATTTAACAACCCACCCGAAGCACCTGAGCACCGAATAACAGAAAACAGCAGTAGATTTCCATCCTTGCTGTGTGCCAACAGGAGATGATGCATGCATTTCTGCTGTCATCTCCAGAGATCATTTGACAACAACAGAAGGCCATGGCAATGATAGCATAGGAAGTGCCCTGAGTGCTCCTGCTGAGACATGCTGGCTGAAGATGTGGTACCTAATTACAGAATATAGTTGTTGAACCTTTCAAAGTTTGCAGGGAATATTTACAAAATAAGATCTTTTTCAAAGTCTTATAGCCTAACTGAATTGGAGTAAACTTCAATGTCAACTGGAGATGTTTCACTAACTTGATTGCTCCACTCCCTCTTTGACATATTTCAAATCCCTATTTCACAGAATGGCAGGTTATCAAGAGCCTTAGAGACTTAAAAACATATTTCTCCTTCATGTTGGCAAGATACATTCACAAAATATTTTTAAAACTATTCAACTTGAAACTGATATGTAGCCAGAAAAAAAGTTTTAAAGCCTAACAAAATATTAAGCAATCAGATAATAGGATTTTATAATTGGAAATAGCAACTAATTTTTCTACATTTACTCCCTAAATGATGTCCCTTGTACCATTTTTCATTACAGCATGCTCTCCTGAATTGCTAAAAAAAATTCCACAGTTTTGAACACCAACAGTTGAGGAAGCCCTAAGGTTAGTACCCCAGATAAGAAAATTATCAAGCATTAGCTGCAATAATAGTATTTTACATTTCTTTAGGACTTCACACAGTAGACCTCAAATGATTTTGTAGTTGACTACAAACTAGAAATGGTTTGAATGCATGCTAACGAACAGAAACATCATATTATGTACAGCAACAATCCACAGTCTGGGATATTGCCATTGTAAGGAATCCCATTATGGCTGTCAGTCAGAACACTGATCTGAATAATCTGCCCTACATGCTTATCTGCATAATGGCCCATGGTCTCTCTAACTCTCTCAGACCAGCAGCCTGAAGTGCTTTGCTGTGTAATAGCCTTTAATTATTTGCTTAATAGTACCAGCTGTGTGAAGCACACACCGAGTAAAGTTTTTTATACAGTATTACAAGGTCGGAAAGGACTTTTGAGATCATCGAGTCCAGCCTATGACCCAACACCAACACCTACTCATCATCTAAACCATGGCAATAAGTGTCTCATCTAATCTCCTCTTAAACACCTCCAGGGACGAGGACTCCACCAATTCCCTGGACAGTGCATTCCAATGGTCAATCACCATTTCGGTGAAGAATTTTTTCCTAATATCAAGTCTAAACCTCCCCTGACGAAGCTTGNAGCTCTGCATGGGGTTGTTGTGTCCAAAGTGTAGGACCCGGCATTTGGACTTGTTAAACCTCATGCTATTGGAGTCGGCCCATCTCTCCAGTCTGTCAAGGTCCCTCTGTAGGGCCTTCCTACCCTCCAGCAGATCCACACTCCCTCCCAGCTTGGTATCGTCTGCGAACTTGCTGATAAAGGACTCGATCCCCTCATCCAGATCATCAATAAAGATATTAAACAGGACCGGGCCCAGCACCGAACCCTGGGGGACACCACTAGTGACCAGCTGCCATTCTTCCCTCCAATTCTACAACATATTTCAAGATTTAGGATAGACTTGTTGATTTAGAAGACACTCTTCAACTTAATGTCAAAGCATGGTTCTCCTGAAAACATCTCCCTGAAATTTTAAATATTTTTTAAAGAATGGAAAAATAAGGTCAAATATGTAAACAAGAAGTCTGTTTTCAGTGATAGATCCTGTGTATTATGCATCTGCAAAAAAAAAAAAAAGGAAGCACATAGAAATTTAGTTAAACTATGAGACATCCTATGTCTTTATAAAACAGCCTGTCCTTCTTCTATGCTCCTAGATAAATTAGGAGGAAGAGAAACACACAGCTGGTAATAATTATAGTGGGAGGAAGATTCAATTTGTAGTACACTGAATGCACTAAGCTTGAAGTGCCTGCAATGTTTTTGACGTTTTCAGAAGGAAAATAACTCAGAGATGAATAAAACATCTTCACCATACGTGGATGCTCAAAATAAAGTAAAACACTGTTAAAAACAATCGAGTACTTTAAGATTATTGGTTAAAAAAAAGAAGAAAAATAAGAAAACAAGAAACAGTAACAATGAAAGGAAAGAAATCAATGAAATTTAAAAGAATCACATTCAGTTTAAGGCTACAATAGTTATTATCTCAAAAATGGCACCTGACAAAGACCTGATTTCAAAGCTGACAATACATGATGAAAGTAAAATTAAGAGTAAATTACTTAACTGATTTTGTATGTATTCCTCGAGCTATGAGGCAAGGTATTAGTCAAAAGCTTTACTGGAAACATATTTAATTAATAAACCTAAGAATGTGAATTTAATATATAATGTATATTCAAAGAACCCACCAAGAGAGATGAGAACCTAACTTTTGAAAGATAACTATAAGCACACTGTATAAGACAATGTTCATCTCCACCTATTCTATGACACTCAACATTCACAAATTTTACCTAATAAAACTCTGATTTGGTTAAAATTCTGGAACTTCTGGTTCTAAGTACTGCCTACCAGTTTTCACACACTCTAGAACTGTTGTTTCACAAGTGCTGGACCTTTTATTTCCTTTCTCATCATCTTTCACAAGCCTTCCAGCTCCTGAGGTGAGCCTCTCCCATCATCCTGCCAATGCACGTATGAGAGTTATGCCCCAGCTCTTGGTAAATGAGCTGCTACATATTGAGTTCTGCTGGCAGCAGCCACTCCTGCTGAAGGTCATGTATCTGGGAGGAATGTCTTTACAATCTAATTCACTGTACACTGAGCTCTGAACAGAAATGCTCTTCACACATTTCAGCATCAGGTCCTTCTGAAGATTAAGTAGATGTCAAGTAGGCTGATGTTCCTTGGCCAGTTTAGGAGAGGAGTAAAGGCAGCTTTGGATTAAGTGCAAACATACATCGGGAAACAATTGCAGAAAAATTACTGCCTTACTGAACTATATTTTGGATAAATGTTTATTGGGCAGTAGTCACTTTAATCAGATTTAGTCTAGAAGTTAGCAGATAGGTTAGGAAAGCGGGGTTTGTTCATCGGTTTTTAACTTGTTGTGGCAGCTTTTTACATGACTCAGGTGGTACCAAGCAAACATGGCACGTCTAATTGAACAGAAAACTTATTTTTCCAAGTTTCATCTAAAAATTAATGCAACAAACACGCTCTACAAATCATATTAGATGGTTCAAAGGCACTTACAAAATACTGTAAACACATTTTACAGCACTATGACAACTTACTGATTCAAAATACTGTTGTGAACTAAAGCAGAAATATCAGTCAAGAATGCATAAAATATGGTTTAGCATTTTATACCATTGTCCTACATAACTAAATTCTGATTTTTTTTCCATAAAATAGTTTTTCTCATTCTAGGATTTTTCCTTTGTATTTCAGTAAGTGACAAAACTAGTCTTAAACATCAAACCCTCTCTTTTCTCTTCCAATTTTTGAACATACAAAACCCAACCACTCCTATTCTTGTGCTACCAAATGTATTTTCTTTAAAACAGGTATATTATTTTTATAGGTGTCCAGGGACGATTCTGTGTGCATTTTCCTGGGCCAGGATCTAGTATTTTGTAAATGTACCAGAGCTAGGCTCTGCCAGCACATGAAAAGAAAGCACGTACAGCATAATCATGGAAGCAAATTGAATCTTATATACTTATTTAGGGTAGTACCATCTTCGAAGAGTCCAGGAAACCAAATTCACTTCAGTTCAGTTAGGAATCATGGCGAGTAAGTCAGGAGCTCCAGGTTCATAGGGATTTATTATATCCCAATGCAACTCATATACCTTAAAATGGGTCAGTTCATTCCCAATGTATTTTATCCAGTTCATTCATAAGTGATATTTGCCTCCCAATTGAGCTTCCTGTATATGTTCTTCACAAAGTCATTAGACACAAAATCTCTGTGTGTTTATGAAATTTCTTTTAAAAAGACTTTTTCTTATTTAAATAAGACAGCTGTTGGGTGCCTATCTACCATTATATGAACATTGTGATCTGTCTGTATCACAAAATTCCTTCGGCAAATCGCTGCAAATCCCACCAGTGGGCTCAACTATAACATAGTAATTCTACATTGTGGTTACTTGAAGTTCCCTAAGCAAGATGACTCACACACCAGAAAGGGAATCTCAATAAGAAATAAAGTAAGAAGAGCCATGGGTGGTTTGGAAGGAATTATTTTGTCTTGAAGACCTAAATGAGGGGAAAGTAAACTTAAAAATTGCATCTGACCAAGTCCAATTTTGCAAAGAAGTATCTTTTCCTATTTTATAGATTGTCATTAACTTCATGGCCAAATGCTATAAAGTCTCTGAGCATTTAAAAAGGAGGTACATCTGGTGGCCAGACAATTTTTGTCTCTTCTGGTAAGCCTTGGATCTCAAAAACATCTTTTGTAAATATAACATGAAACAAAATAACCCCTAGTCTGTGGTGTATATATAGGCATCCAAGCATTTCTATTGAAAATCCAGAACTCCTATATGGTGTTCACTGTGCCTTTTCCTTGCTTTGTTTGTGGAAAAACCAAGTGCCAAAACAATAGCGAAGAACTTTATCATGGTGGTTATGGCCTGGCCTGTGAATCATTTTCAGCCCTTAAGTCCTTATATACTCTAAAGCAGTGGTGTCAAACTTATAGCCCACGGGCCAAATCTGACTCTCCAACCTCATTTTATCCAGCCCGGCACCTTGTTTCTGCCTGGTGGCAGTGCTGAGCTCCTTGCCCTTACACTCCTGCCAGTGCGCTGGTCACATGCGCAACATGTGTGATGCGCATCATGCTGCAGGAGCCGGATAACAGCAGGAGCAGTGAGTTTGACACCCCTGCTCTAAAGGATCTCTTACTCATTTAGAGCTGTTCCACAGAAAGAATACATAAAAATTGCATGGGAACTTGCTTGGGAACCAATCAGTGCAACCTTACTGTAGTCCATCCTCAAAAGGGAAGTTGTCGCTCACCCACTAGTTAACACATAGGTATTTCAGCTCCTCTAAGCAATATTGGCAATATGGCCATTGCTGTCATCTGGGAGTAATGGAGAGAGGAACTGGGACTTGCTTGAAATTAGACCAGGCCTTTTGAAGAGGAGTTACAGATCCTTGAATAATTGTTGGAACGAAGCTGTTGCTGAGGAGCCAGGGTTGAGAGGACGGGAACACCCCCTTAAAAGTTGGAGAAGAAATTAAAATGAGTCTCCTGGATAACTTAAGATTAATTTAAGATTACTCAAAACATGGAAACTATTGCTATACACTTTGACTTATATACTGCTTGTGCATTTTCTTTTGGTGTATAAAATTTAGTTTCAGCTCAAAGAAGGTGACACAATGCCATAAAGCCGTCATCTTCATGTGGCTGTACAATTTGGCAGTCATTTTCATGGATCTCTGCAGAGCTCTGACATCTTTGCCTTTACAAAAGCATCAGCTATGATGCTTCATGGAAACACAAGTCCCTACAGAACTCAAATTGGAAGTTGGAGACTGACTGTGATTTTTTCTCTCTGTTTGCTCTTGCCAGTGTTATGTAAAGCCATAGGACTGTTTCCTGCCTTTCCCCCGCCCTGCCTTAAAAATAGGCTTTGGAATTATAGAAACCACTGATTTCACTTTTAGTGCTATTATACCTTCAACATCAGTTGCTGTAAGAACTAAACAACATATTATTCAATATTTTTAAAGTGATAAATGAGCTCAATTTATTACAGAGCCCTTTAGATTTACCTGTATAAACTTCCTAGGGACTTGTAACTCATAATCTTTCTGGGACTACGATAATTTAACATCTGCTGTTTTCTTATAATGCTCTAGAGTGCCAGCTTATGTACCTAACAATATGTTTATAGTTTTGTGTACTCCAGATTAAGAAAATTGTTAGTTTTATTTCGGTCACATATAGACACACAAACCAACTGTAAGCATTTCGGTACCTGGGAAAGCCGTCACTATTTTTCCAAATGAAACAATAGGGTGGTAATTTCTCTCTGTTTCAAAAATGTAAAGAAAAATGTAGGCCACAAATCACATGACCTGACATTAACCAAATAAAGCATCCATAGATGCAGCAAGATGAGTATTATAGCTTTTAGAAAAAGGCTACTACCATCATTAATTTTAGATGGCAAGTTCCTTCTGTTTTCTGTTACCAGTCCTGAAAGCAAGTCTATAAAATAGTCACTGATGCAGCTTTCTATGAGACCAGAGCGCCAGCAAAAATCAGATGTCTTTATCTTAAGCTAGCAGGATGGCCCGTGGTGGTGTCTTCTTCCATAGCAGGGAAGAGATCAGAGCTGGGAGCTGGCTGATATCCATAGGTAGGGTTGCCTCAGCCATCTGCAGAGTAGCAGGGGTTCTGCGAGTGGCTGCCATGTAACATCAGGAAAGTCTCTGATCTGGAAACCTCTCTTTTTGACTCCCACTGTTTTCTGGTGTCTCGACCATAGGCCACTGTAGGCATGTCTGCTTTCTGCAACTGTTGTTCTCTGTCTAAGCATGCTGTAATTCTCAAACCCTACAAAATATGGGGATTTATTATTTGTTTGCTTTATTTGTTTTTACCAAAGGGAAAGTTTTTCTTGTGCAGGGTTAGTCATTCTAATAATTCACTATAAGGGTAAGATTTCTGGGTAAAATAACAGCAGCCCATTCTGACCTGATGATCTAATTTTTAACAAACCCAATTGTTTATTTTAGTTTTTACCTTGAAAGAGAAACATCTCAACATTTTCATTTAAAAAAAAAAATCCTTTTTGGTAAGGAAATTTCTTCTCAGACTTAGAGAATGCTGTTGTCCAGTAGCGGACAATCTTACGTAATTGTTAGTCATTGTAATATCCAGAGACACTGTAACTGAAATGCAATAGGATTTAGTGGAATATACCTATTGTACCATCAGTCTGAAAGGCCAGGACCTGTGTTCATATAAATCATTCTAATGAGTGGTAAGTTAACAGGGAACATCTGCTCTAGCTAGTGAACCCTCTAATGTGATCCACCTGTCACTATCTACTTCATTACATAGCTGTAATTGTCAATTGCTGTAATATGTCTGGCACACACACAAAGCTGAAAGTCGCGCTAACAGATTGAACTGAGGTCCAAGATTAGTATATCCTTTTCTTTGTTATCTAATATGCATATTTACAGTAGTCATTAAGGCTACCAAAAAAAAAACACGAAGGAAATTTCTTTCGGCATGTTTTTGCCATCTTCTTTTCAGTTACAGGCATTTTAGAAGAAATTTCACTATATTTGCCACAAACAGGAAGACAAGTGTGGGAAGACAATTGTCATGAAGTATTGGTTCAGAGATTGTTTTAGAGCACTAGTTTTCACATTGTGTCTTCCTATATGTCTTTCTATTTATATCCCTCCACTTTCTCTGTTCCAGTCAGTCTAAAAGCTTACTAAAAAAAATGCTTTTAGCAGTTATGTCAAGACCCAGAACTTAATCAGAATTTTTATATTAAATATTCAGATAAACTAGAAATAGTCTGGCTAAAGTTTCATTGCTTGTAGCAAAGCATATAATCATTAATAAAGTAAGAACCAACCCACCCTGAGCATCTAAAAAAGAAGCATTACAGTTTAAGTCATTTACGTCAAATGCACCTCAGAAAATGTAAGTTCTCTTGCAGAAATTATGTACATGATGCTTTTAAAAGTACTCTTCAATACTATGCCAATAGCACTTAATATTTCTACATATAATAACCACTGCTATTTCTGAGGAGATGGGTAATATATCAGCATAAAGCTATTCAGATGTTATAGTTGGAACATTGGCCTGAAAACTAAAATAACTCAGCTCCTTTTTTGGAAATATAGTGATTATTTATCATCAATCTTTAAACGATCTTCAGCATTCAAAGGGCTTTGTTCCTCAGTTTAAAATAAAAGACACTATACATTGTGAACAGAAAGGTTTCACCTGGCATAAGCATTGCGTGTGTTACTTAAGCCACTAAAGAAATGTACAAGCCAGAGAAATCTATTCCCAGGACTTTACTATATATCACACTGTAAGTTATCCATAGGAAGAATTTTAAATAACTTCCTACCTAGCCCTAAAGGACACACATTGATTTCTTGGTCTGTGTAGAAGGCAAGGCAGACACAGACACACATTAGTTTCTTCTTGTGTTGTTTTCATTTCAAAGACAAAATTCCGTATCTCCCATATTTCTCCATCTTCCAAATTTCCAACTGAGCAGCCGTTCTTTTTTTATCCATTGATCATAAAATATCTATGATCTGGATAGAAAAGAAGTTAAAAATTATGGAAGTTGAAAATTTTGTTCAGAGACAAACTAAAAACCAAATTGAGCTACCCAAGCTTAAATGAAAGGAGAATTAAGCTGTTTCTAGAACTCAATGCGACCAGTAAAAGGGGTTGCAAAGAAAATAGTACAAAAGCATTAGTAGGGGGAACTCAGTGACTCTAATTGGATTCCAAGAAAGTTCCACCTAACACTTCTAAAACATAAGATTGGAGCAGGAGATATTGGATGAACTAGTAACTCAATGCCTCCTACAACTGAACCCCTCAGAGAACAATAGGCTTTTTTCACTGCCAGGCAAGTGCTCCAAATCCTAGCTATATTCAAAGAGCTCTGCAGTAATCCAAATTTAGAATGAAATTCTAAATTCAAAATTAAAATATAGACTTTCAAGCATAAATTACTATCACTATTCATAAGCGCATTGCAGGTAAGATTGTGCCTACATTAATAAGTTGACATAAAAAGAGAAGGTGTATATACCGAAGAAGGTAAATGGTGAAGCTTATATATCTAGAGTATCTACACTCACAATTTGAGATAGTTTTAGTCTCGTGTTCTATTTAAAATTTTCCCCAATGTTGCTCAAAAGCTAAATTGATTCTCCTTTAGGAAGTTGTAGCACACTCAGAATGCACCTGGTCATAGTTCAGTTTCTTCCAGAAGGAATTCAGCTGGTGTGAACCAAAAGACCTCTGCAAATCAAACCGACAGTATTCATTAAACTGGGTTGATCAGGGGTTTCATGCCAGAACTGCAGTGCTGCCATGGTGGATTGAGCCTGACTGGACACCAGGTGCCCACCAAGCCTGTCTATCGTTCCCCTCCTCAGCAGGACAAAGTGGAAAGAAAATAAGATGGAAATAAATCTTGTGGGACCAGAAAAGGGCAGTTTAATAAAACAAAAGAAAAATTCATGTTTGGAAGGAAAGGAAAACAAAAGATTTATACTTCTTTTCCCATCAGCAGATGTTGTCCAGCCACTTCCTGGGAAGCAGGGCTTCAGTAGGCATAGGAGTTATGCTGGAAAAAAACCACCATAATAACTAATACCCACCTTCCTTTTTTTCTCTTAGCTTTTGCTGCTGAGCAGACTTCATATAGTATGGAATATCACTTTGATCAGCTTGAGTCAGCTGTCCTGGCTGTGTCCCCTCCCAAGATCTTGCCCATCCCTCAGCCTATTAGTGAGAGGGAATGTTGGAGAGACAGCCCTTAAACTATGTGAGCACTGCTCAGCAGTAGCCGAAGCATGGGTGTGTTATCAACGCCTTTATAGTTACCAATACAAAGCACAGCACTGAGGACTGCTATGGTGAAAATTAACTCCATCTCAACCAGACCCAATACAACTGCTCAGAGTCGCAACAATGTGTTCACACCACCTTAGGGTTGCGTTATGGTCTTAGTCTGGATCACAAATGAGTGTCTCGGCTATCCTGTCTTACTTGGTTTGCGTGTTGAAATGATCTCAAGAAAATTAAACTAATTTGCTTTCACATAAAACTGAACTAGAATTTTGTCTTCAACTTAATGTGGACATTTAGTCCATAGGGTGAGATTAAAGTTAATGGAAAGTTAAAACAAATCCCTGAAATACCTACAGTACGAATATCATCTTCTCAACAATACTACTTTGTTCTAGAGATCTGTTCCTATTAGTTTGAACTACTTTATCAATATAGACAGAGTTTCAAAGTGTTAAAATTTCACCTGAAAGTTCAGGTGCTGGATAACATTTTGGATTATCAAAGCTTCAAAATAGATTTTCCTTTTTTTCCACCCTTAGGATTTCTTTCTTATGAAAACGGTCTTGCCTACCTTAGCAACAATCTGAGAACTGATAGGTATTTCCTATTACTCCAATGTCTTTTATTAGTGTTCATGCAAATTCATTAGGTTTTAATCTTTTCTAACTACAAGCTCTTTATTGAGGAAAAACATTAAAATGTTAGTGAGATAATGATTTCTCATTTTAATTAAAAAGGAATTAATTAAACATTTCTTTTAAAAAGATAAAATTAAACACAAGCTAAAAGTACACTTAATTAAAAGAGCATATGAATTGGTAGACTTCACCTGCTTCCTTCCTGTCATGGTACTCTTAAATTTCTTAAGTTTTCAGGACAGTAGCAGAAAAAACCAAAATATTGCCCAATAGACAGATGTTACTGTACTAAGATGATATATCACACTTTATGGTATGTTTAAGTCGGTTCTGATGTTATCTATTTTAATAAATGAAACAGACTCTTAATCAAGATTTAGCATATAGGTAGAGCAGGTCTTGAGTTTCAAATGAAAAATAAAAAATAAAATAAGAAATACTTTATTGATATTTAAAGGACCATTTGCAAAGTGGTAATATTTTTCTGCATGAAACACCTACTAAATCTATAGTATAGCTAGGGTGAATTAATACTCCCTCTCCATTCTACAAGCTGTATAAGCTGTTGCTCTATTATTAATTAATCTCCTGTGTAATTCTAGAGTCCATTTGACAATATGTCAATTAGATATGAGTATAACCTCATGTGTTTGAGTTTTTCCTATAAATTCCAAAGCAGTACCCTTGTGCAAAATACACTGAACACTTACCTTTCCGCATAATCAAGGCATTCATTGACAGTTTATATTTACTTTGAAGACCCAGGCAGTCCTGCCTTCCTATACTTTTTAATACATTAAAGATATATTTATTATATGAATAGCATTTTTCAATTATACATTTCTAAATAACCTCTTTAAACATTATAATATGGTAGTGTCCTTAAAAGAGTGAGTATTGTTACCACAAGATTTTAGATAGACTTCAGGGATAAAAATACATCTCAACAAAAAAATAAATTATTTATTCTTCTTTCTTATTATTTTTATTGATTTAATATTTCCAAGACTTGAATGAGCCAGTGTGGAACTGAGAAGAGCTACAGGTCTAATTTCTATTTCAGTTGATTTGTCAGTCTACAGTTGAAAATCAAACATTTTTGGACTTTTTTGGTGGAGGAAGATATGTTAACCTCGCCTTTATTAATTATAAATTATTGTAAAGCAAAATCTTATTTCAGAATGAAAACTCTTACTTTAAAACTGTTGAATCAAGATTTTTCAGTTTCTCCTAGTTTACTCTTTGTTCTTCAACATGACAAGTTCAATGTCTTTTTGCTTCGGTATTTCAGTTGGTCTAAACTTGTTAAAATGCCGTATCAAAGTGGGAATTTTCACAAAGACATAGAAACATACTGCTGAACAAGGGCCCTATATAAATACGAGCCCTAATAAAAATTATTTTAGATTAAGTACTTTTTCCCCAGAAATGTTTCTCATCTGTAGTCCTAACTATAGTTTCTTAATGGATTCCTGCTGTTTGACTAATAAACACACGAGTGATGTCCAAAATAAACACATCCAATATTTTTTCCCTATATTTTTTCCATGATTGAGAAATTTGAAAGATCAAACCATATGAAATTTTCCAACATAATCATATGGAAATAGATCTGGAAGGAACTTACAGATATCATAGTGTCTATTGCTTAAATTAAACTTTTGAATTATTCTTTGGATCCGGGGAAAATCAATTTGAATAAATAAAGCGGGTTGTGTGCAGGTCATTCCTCTTGGGATTCTTAGCATGTTTAAATCATCATGTTTCAGTTATGAGAAGCGATTATCTGTTTAATGTAGCAGGACTTATTGATCTTTCAATTATCTTTCAGGTTTTGAGCCAGCCATGCTTTTTTTCGCTCGAAGCAAAGGCTCAGAGTCACAGCCTACCATTTTTCTGAGTTCAGAGTCTAATCAGCCTCCTTCAGCTGAGAGACAGCTTACAAAAGAAAGTCATTCCAGAATGGTAATTCATTACCTTCTTTTAAGTGGGAGGATCTTATAACTTGGTCCACAAGTTTCTGCCCTATACAAACATGGGGTTTTGGAGGACACAGCCTGCCTAGTGCTCTGAAGGACTTCAGTTTTCTATAATTTAAAATGAATTTTTAATTTCTTAATTTCTCTAGAGCATACATGTCATAAACTGTGTTTCCACACAGGTGATATTTGCCTTATATTTTGTTTGTAAATTAATTCTGATTTTATAAATCTATTCTGCAACTTTTATGCACTACCAGAATTATTTTTTTTCTCACTGGCCTATCATGACAAATTTTAGAAATTCTGTTATTTTCTGGCAATCTTCCACTTCCAACTATGCAGTTTGGAAACATTGTATTTGACTTTCATCGATAAATTAATTAATAGGTTATTTTTCTGGCATTTCAGTCCATATGAACCATATTCAACATTCTCAAATTGTTCTTAGGTGATGGACATTTTCTGCCTTCTGCGTGGAATGTTTATTTATTTTGTTATAGCAGACTAATCCCATTTTCTATGTACTTTACAGATATGACAATGAAAGTGATATATCAAGATAGAGAAAACTAAATCCTAGAAGAATGAAATTTTATTTATGTGTTAGCTGATTGATAATTTTTAATCAAAGTCACAAAAATTCTCTTGGAAATTTTTCTAGCTTCTCCCACAAGGATTAAGAAGCCATCTTCATTACACTTAAGGCCAAAAATTAGACCTTTAAATCTGATGTCAAAAAGCCTTAAAAGTATATTTGATATATAATTTATGAAGAGATAGTGGGTAAAATTATACATACAAAACCAGCAGCATTTCAGTATTTGAGAGGCTGGCAGCACCTACATGATTTTTTTTTAATATAGAATTTTATTAATAAATGCTCTAGTGACATTTTCTCCAGTTTTCCATTACATGTTGTATAAAACAACATAAAATTCTACATAAAATTCTAAAAGGGAGCACTTCATTATTGTAGTTTTACCCATATTGATAACTTCTTTTCCTTCTGCTACTCAGTTTTCTCTTTATGTTTTTGTTTAATTACTTTATTAAAACACTCCACGCTCTATTTTTCCTTCTCAGTGAGTGATCAGGTAGAAAGAAACATCTTAATCTAATTACAGAAGTTCTTCTCAGAGAATTTTCAGATTAATATTAATAAGCAAGATATTGGATTCACCGCAGGTTTTGAAAGAAGATAAATCTATGTTTAATCAGTTAAAGTGAATTAAGTTACATATAATATTCTAATAGTAAAATTTCTTTAAAAAATATATGATGAGATTGTTGGTCAGATCCCTCACTATTTTTAACATTCAGCTCCAAAATGCAAGAGGTGGATATGTCTAAGTGCTAGACAGGGACAAGCTGGCAATCATCTCTACCCAGAACCTTCTGCTATGAAAGTTTCCTTCCCTGATATGGAGTCTTCTTCCACCACTCCCTGTGCAAACCCCATAGCTTCAATATGTTTTGTTGTTCTAGTTCTTGTGTCTTTCCTCACCAGCAATATCATTTAGATACGTATGCAAGCCCTCTAAAAATTTTACTGTCAAAAGAAAAAAGGCAGATCAGGTCAACTAAGATAATATAATTTGGCTCATGGGAATTAAAGTATGGAGAGAGGTTACAACAAATTATCATCACTGGAAATCAAGAAAAGTTCAGCATAACTAAAATGAAGCCTACACTGTAGCAAGGACTGTTAAAGTTCCTACCTTTGCAATTCATCTTTCATGGTGATAAAAGCCTTAGTACTTACTCTAAGAACCTTGAATATTATCTTCTTTCATTTTGAATGGAAGTCAATGAGAATAATCCCAGGAAAATTATAATTCATATTCAGAGTTGTAGGATCAGAAAAAAAAAAGAGAAGTGTAAAGAATCCTGACAGAGGCAATATTATTTGGTTCTTCATTAGTTTCTACAGAAATCAGTACTGGAAGCCTACACATATTTCCTTGCCCAAAACTAATGTTTAGCAGAAATACCGTGCAAACCAGTTTAATGAATGGACAATGAAAAGTGAACAGAAGTAATGGATAATGAGGCTGCATATGAGCTGAAAATTTTGGAATACAATTTTTCCCCTGTCACAAATTAAAGAAGTATTGCATCTCTCTGTCTCACTTAGCCTAGCTGTCATGGTGTGGCCCACGTTTCGTAGAACACTGTGTGTGAGTAAATTAAAATCCTTGATTTACACGATGGTCGATCAGTCTTGCTGCTTAACTGCTCTGTGTTGTTACATGTGCAAGCAGTCCTCAAATGAAAAAAAAACCCTCAAGTGAATTAAAGCTGTACTCCTGTCTGACTTCAAAGAAGTTTGTTAATGTGACAATTATACTAAAAAATGTTTGAAAGAATGCTATTACATCACAAGGATGAAGAAGAAGCTTCTACCTATCTGAAGTATTACATATTCTGTGTTAAATCTCTAAACTGCTATTAATAACTTCACCTACTATATAATGTCAGTATATTTCTAAGGTACATGTTTTTTTTCTGTAGACAGCCTCAGTTATGGTGGTGTCTTAGTTCTGGTCTCTAGAAAGTGGAATGAGAACTCATTGCATTTTTATTATTATTATTATTTTTACAATGATGATGCCTTGGACACAAATTTATTGCTCTGTATATGCCAGTATTTTTTATTTGATAGTCTAAATACTTAGAAGTCTGCTAATCAAAAACCCTAAAACATAACTAGAGAAATCACAATTGTTAACATCAAATTATCTCCTACTCTGTGGAGGTTTCAAGCAAGCCTAAAAGCATCACTTAAGTGTGTTCAGAGTTATTTCTTTGTCAATCTCAATGACATCGATCTTTGCTTAAGCAAAGAGTGGATTCCTTATCTAAAGCGTTCTGTTCAAAAGTTTCTTATTCATTGGCCTATTTTACTAACAGTCTATAGAAAAATTAATGCCTGGTTCTGTAATGCAAATTATTAATTTTCTCCTCCAGTGAATCAATTATATAACTTAAATATTTAAGCTTCTTTAATATATTCTGTAACATTTTCATGTACTTCCAAAATGGTTTTCTACCTTGATCCAGCTATATAATATCAATGATCAGCTAAATTAGTTTGGTTGACAAAATTATTACAAATCAAAATATGGTCTGGAATTCTTAGGTCCATACCTCTGTCCTCTGTTTAAGAAGTGCTCATTTTTGGTAACTGATATAGATGAAATCCTCTGACTAGAACATTAGACTGGATGATGATACAAGACTGGTGACTTGCATTGACTCTACGTATTAACTGTTACCACAGAATATTAGCTAAATTGGATTTATGGGTAGCGACTTAACTGTTTTAACAGGACAGTGATGGATGTACATTTTTAATCAACCTTTTGAAAGCATACTGTGCTGCAGAATGAGATATGCTGTGACTGGCATTCCACAGACATTTTCCACAGCACAGGAATATTTCTGCAATCAAATGCTGCAATAAGTAGATAGAAATGTTGTAGCTCAATTGAAAAAAGTCATCTAGTTCCATAACAACTGATGAAATAAATGCTTGTTGAATTAGGAATCTAAGACATTTATTTAAGCTGAAAAATCTGCACACAAAGATACAATGTTTCTGAACAAAGTAATAGATTATTTTTTGTCTCCCTCATCATTCTGAGCTATGGGGTTTGCAGCATGTGCATCTGTTTCAGACAAGGTCTGAGTACCTTCCTCCACTTTATAGGTGAACACATTTTACATTCTATTAGCTAAGGCTACGTTATAGTGTAGAAAACAATAAATGCTGGCAACACTAAATTAGAAACCTAGAATTATTTAAGTTGGAAAAGACCCTTAAGATCATTGACTTCAATTGTAATCCTGGCATTGCCAAGCCACCACTAAACCGTGTCCCTAAGCATCAATCTACATGTCTTTTAAATACCTCTAGGTATGGCGACTCAGTCCGTTCCCTGGGCAGGCTGTTCCAATGCTTTAATTTCCCATTCCTGAGAGAATGGACAACACTCTAGATGTTGAAAAAAACCCCTTTTTGCAGGTACAGAGGGCACCTGTGAAGTCTGGAGAGAGGGGCAGCATGGAGTTAAGTGTCATCCGAAAGGGGAAAATACATAGAAGTCGTTTTTCTTCTGAAGAAGGTGCAAAAGATGCTTAGGATGCAATTTTTCTGTCAGGTAGTCTTCTCATGTCAAAGGGAAACACCAGCTTAAATTCTTTCCTCTCAAAAATATTTTCTGGACCTCACTTTGGTAACTAAGCTGGTGCTTAATAATGCCTGGAGAAAGATTTCTGTGATACTGTATATTTACAAATGGAAAAACAAAGAGTCAGTCTGAAGAACTTACTACACATAATGTTTTCCATGAGGAGAAATACCTATACTTCATTCATGCTAGAAGAAAATGAACACCGTCTGAGTTTCTTTCACTAATTGCTTTCATGCCGCAGTGGTTCTGTTCTTGGTTAGCAAGCACATTTAAAGCATTATGTAAGGGTAGATGTGAATGAAATCTTGTAGATCAGTATGATATAGATATAACTGATTTCCATGAAACAACATATTTAGAGTATCAGAAACAACAGCCAATTTCACCGTATTGTTTCTTCTAAAAAATAGTTTTCCCATACTTTACTTTCTTCTTGTAAATGTGATATAACAAAATATATTAACTGTTGATATTAAAAATAGAAAACAAGGAAACATTAATACAATATATTAAAATCATGCAAAAAATGATTGTTGCATGACTTCTGTAATCCACTCAACTTCAGAATGTTAAAGTTTTTTGATGTGGAGCTTTTTATCTTGTAGATAAAAAGATGGCTGTTTAAAATTCTGTCTTATCTAAGAAAACCATCATTAAGTCAGAAATCTGAAAATCACACAGAAAAGATAATGTGAAATACCTTGAAGTGTTTCTAACTTTAAACATATCCAATATATTGTCCATCAAAAATATGATATAGATTTGACTGTAAAATATATGACAACACAAGCTCTCCGATTGCGCTGTTTCATAAGATGAGTGCACAACACTTTTGATCATAGCTCAAAGGAACTTTTATTTAAGTAATGCTCTCAAGATATGCTTTCAATATTATCTGAAAACACAATTTTTAAATTTTTTTCTATACAATGATCCTTTGATATTACAAGAGTCTTGATGAAGGATATAATGACTGGGAAAATGGAAAAAAGACACTGAACTTTCTGTTCAAAAAGGACTTTTTTGAACACAAGGATGCTTTTCTTCTGATTCAAAGCTATCTTATAGAAAAATAGTATCTACCAAACTCGAATTTTAATAATGAATAGCCATGTTAGAAGTAGCATTTGTCAGTCTCTCTTGTACCTGGCTGTTTTATATAGTTCTGAGCTCTTCACTACATCTAAGTGAGTACGACACCTTGAAATACAGTGCATAATCTCGATGTCACTACTTGATTTTAGTAATGGAAATACTTCAAGTGATCATTTCTGTCAAACAAAGATAGGAGGAAAATGAAAAGAAAGTCTTCAAAGATGTTGCGTAAACGGTTAAAAGGAGTGCATTATGATTCCTTACTAGTTTTTGCAAACTTCTATTTTGTAGAAGGCATGAGTAAATAGTTCACCTGCTTTTTTTTTTGGTATCATCTGCTTGGATTGCAGCAAAGAAACAATATATACAGTTTGAAAAAGATTCAACCTTAAGAAAAAAAACCAAACAACAAAAAGCAAATAAACCAAACAAAATCGCTGCACAGAGTTTTAGCCTTCCTTTGACTATCAAATTCTGCTTTCATTTCCCTGTGCTAGCTTCTATGTAATCAAAGCGTCAGCTTTGAGGCTCGAGTTTAACAGAATATCGCTTTTTGTTCTGCCCTAAAGGCACTGAAAAGTGCTTTGAGCAAAATGCATCAAAGAATGAAAGGAAGTAGTTTATTGAAAAAGAACTAGTTTGCAACTTTACTAGCAAGCTCTGACTAGAGCAACATTACTAAAAGATATCCTGAATAATCAGTTCACTGCAAGAAAATTCACTTTAAAATTATGTTGAAACTTTCCAAAGCTCAATGTTACCAAAAGATTAGAAAGCTAATATATGATTAGCAATGTCTTACGAGGCATATTTAGGAACTGTAAAATAATAAAATGCATGGTCAACTTGGTGGATGGAGATGAATGTGACCAGAGTAAATAGGATGTAGAAGCCTCTTAAGATTTTTAATTCTTTCATAAACTGAACCCAGAAAACCATCTCAGGGAGTTTTGCAGTGTCCTTTCATAAAACAGGAACTAACTTTGGGCTATTTCCTATGAAAGTCACCTGTCATTACATGAACAGTTAAGGATGCAATATTAGTTACTAGTGAAAGCAAAGGACTAACTGAAAGAACAGAGAGAAATGGAGAAAAAAAGATTTATTTTAAAATGAACTGGTTTTAAAATTAACAGATCTGTGGAGCCATACTGCCACCACTTTTACAGATATTAAAGCAACATCATTTAACTTAATATTTGGCAATGCCTGGGTAAAATTCCATCAGTTATTGGCTCTAAGCCAGAAATGTTTAAACTCCTCAGCCCAAATGCTCCCCACATTCAACTTCTGCTTGAAGGCTCACATTACAGGAAAAATAAACCTGCATCGACACTGTTCCAGTATAAGAATATTTGTAAAGTAATTTCTCTGTAGAATCTAGAGAGTGAAAAAATACTGGCCCTTCTCCCAGTCATCTTCTTCATGACCAAATGATTCACCAGTCTCCAGAGTGAAGATACCCTTTGCAAACTGATGATTGAATTCCTCACTGATATAGTTATTGCATCTGCCTGCTGCCTCTGATCACTGTAAGGAAACAGTGCCACGTAAACATTCATCGACACACAGGCACTCTTGGAAGATCAGAGAAGCCAATCCAATATTTAAACAAAGTCAAATATAAAGAAAAAGTAAAGACTTTGCCTCATTTTTTGATTTACTTTACTTTTCATAAAACACTAGAAAACCTCCATTCAAATACCCCAGTTTGAAATGCTCCTCCATTAAGGGGTATCCCAAGAACACAGAATTGGAAACATGATCTCTCATCATCCTAGAAAGTCTGTTAGGGATTTCCAGTCACTGGCAGCTACCGTACTGCTCCCAAGATGTTCTATCCTTTTTAATTCTAACACAGATGAGAAAGGCAGTTACTAGGACTCAGAAGCAGGTGAGACAAGACTGATTGAATACTCATTACCCTGGTTCACACCGGTGAAGAGAAATGAGACCAGTTGAGGAGGTCATATGTCCTATCCTCTAGCTGTACTGGTGAGACTTAAAAACTACAAGAAATTAAATCTGATAAGTGTTTAGTTCACACTAATTCATCACAATCAAATTTATTTTCTTCTGAATGCAGTGTTTACTTAAGAGCATGAGGTGTAGTTTGCCTGGTCACCCAGCAAGTATTACTAAACTACAGTCCTCTCTAGTCCTAAAACTTATGACAACTTTTAAATGATCGTGGAGTAAATAAAGAAAATCAAAACTCTCAGAGGGGCTTTACATCCATAAAGTAGTCCGAATTTGTAGACAAAAATGTAAATTAAAAAAAAGAAAAAAATATTCCAGTTGTTTGGGTTTACTTCTTTCTAGAGCTGGGAAAAATATTGCCTACTTGAATATCTGTCATATCTCTATGGCACTTTTAGGATTAGATTTTACTTAGGTACAAGGTTTTAGCTTTGTCATAAACAATGAAACAATGTTTTTCACCAGTTAAGACAGGATAGAAAAGGAGTATAATGAATGATCTAATCATCTTTTGGTATTGTTAAAGGCTTAAAGCATCCAGACTAAAGATGCACACAGATGTGCTTAATGTCATTGTGTGCTTTGTTAGTGTCGTTGCCATAATAATGCAGCATCTGCCTGATGACAAAGACATTTCAGTGATATGGAACAGACCAAGAAAAAAAAATCCCTTCCTTACGAAAAATGCTTGAGCAAACGCAGCACAGTTACATAACCTGCTTGCAGAGAGGGAAAAACCATCAGATATAGACTGCCTGGAACAATTATTCTGAAATTATATTATGGTACATGGACCATATATTACATGACAAGTAAGCGTCTGGCAACTGCTATGAAATCCCAGAAAAGTTGTGATGCACACTTAGGGAGGAAAAAAAGAAATCCAAAAAAATAAAAATACCCAAGAAAACAAACAAGCAGGAAAAAAAAAATAGGTATTTATTTGAGTGCTGAATTAAGACGTCAAAATCTGAAGCAGAGTTAAATAGCACTGCAGAATTTCCTTGTATGCAGTTTGAAAATATTTTAAAATATTTAGAGTTCCTTAAAACGGCATCTTCTAGCAAAATCTGGCTAGCTGAGCATAGATAGCGAGGACAGTGTCATGATGCTGAACAAATATTTTTAGCTCGTATTATGGAAGTGATGGCACTCATGATTTTAAAATGCATGATGCTTGCACAGATGCTTTTTGAACACTGCAAAAGTACCCTGACATATAAAAATTATCTCTAATGTTTGCAGCAACTGTAGTTTTATGTCTGATTGAGTGTTCAGTAACTACATAACTAACTACATAAGTGTTATAATTTTAACTTTCATTCAGTTCCTTTATAAAATTCTTTTTACGCTCAACTACGTGCGTTGCTTTGTCAGGAAAAGTATCTCTACTTCAGCATTTTTATTATAATTAATTATGACACTCACCTTGATTGTTGCCAAGTTTATATTCCCTAAGAGATGGAACAAAACACACAACGTGTGAATTATTTATATTTCCATATGGAGGCTTATTGTTAATACTTCCTCAGTAATCCTTAAGTGCTGTATCTTAATGAGGAAACATAGATCACTGGTGCATTTAGTACAAAATATAAACAGAAACATGTATCCAAAGAGTTGAAAATTCTATTCTACTTCAAAAATGAACAATAAAGAAACCTTTCTTCCTTGTCAAAATTGCTATGACAGCTTTCAAAATGCATCTATACATGAACTGAGATACCCAACTCTGCCGTATAATCTTCCTTTGATGAATGACACGCTGCCAATATTTTAGAAGGATCTTCCATGAGTTAAAAAAAAGCAACAAAGCAAACCTCTGTTGCTTTGCGATCCCCCTCAAATGCCAGCTAATCTATGATCTATGGTACATTGAAGGAATGATAGGATATAGCTCTTTCTAATTTTAACAATTTTCATATTAAGAGGGGAGGGACAGCAGTATTCAATACAGAACATTTAATTTGTGTATTTGGTGGAACTGGTGCTTTATCTTGAAAGCAGTACCTCAAGTCAGGTCAACAGCAGCTCAAATGTGCTCTGGATCTCCTGCAGTTTGTACAGATTCCTTCTAACACAAACCATTCCATTGTACTACAACTTCTTTTTAGATACTTGGGACCTAGAATAGAATAGCACATAACTTGTAAAAAAACCATTACAGCACGTGAAGGGATCTTCAAAGTTTATCTGAAGTCTCTGCAGAGGAAGAAAGCCTTTGGAGAACTGTCATTCTCAGCACACCTATGTGTAAAAATCACAGGCAAACATTTTGCACGTTGTAGACTTTCTATATTGTCTGATTTCTTGCCAATGATTTTTCTGCACACCATCTGATCTGTTAAAATACACCAAATAATAGCATAAAAATTTTAAGAAAATTTGATGCGATAATTCTTCCTAGAAGATAGGATAAAGAAAAGCCTTTTTTATCTTTCCAGTACTTTTCCCTGCCTCTCTTTGTATATGCAGAATATTTCACTCTCAGAGTAGAATTTGGATGTTGAGATTTGAGGTACTGAATGAGTTTTGCATATATTTGCTGCCCTCAGGTGGGGCAAATGAGATGATCTACACACTGTTTGCCCTTTTCAAGACATATTTTTGCACCAGTCATTGGAGACATGCCAAACCCATACAACCAAACCTAAGTCCCCTTTTCACTCCCCTTGGGTAGTATTTAATGAATGTGGATCACGTCTCATCTAAGCGGCTTCAGCCTCTTTGTTACATAGGAAGAAGCATCATACTCTACAGCAGCAGCTGTGAAAAATATTGACATTTTGGTCAATTTTTAATCCTCTTTTTCTTAGACAGCATGCTCAAACTGAACAAGAAAGATGTGAATCTTTCTGCAAATTTCAAAATACTTTTTCATTCACCAGCTTCAATTATTTAGTTTGTACTCACTCTTTGTGGTAAAACACAGGAACTGAGATCAAGAAGTACGACAGCCTGAGCAAAATTGTCCTATTTCAAAGGTAGTAAGAGTCTCCTCCCACACTATAAGAGTATATCCCAGAATTCTGTCTTAAAACTGACTTAGTCTCATGTTTTTAAATTTTTATTATCAATTTTAGAGTTGTCTATTTATATGCTCTTAGTTTAGTTATGTTAAACTAAAGATCACTTACTGGTTGTAAAATCTTTTGCAATTCAAGAATATTTAATGTTTAGATAAAAGTTGGAGCACTGAGAAAACAGAATGTGTTTTCTTGTTGAATTTATAGAAGCAAACATAAAAACAGTTTACTTGCTAAGAAAATAATTTCCCAGTCATTATGGAATCTGCCAAATGTAGAAACAAATTCTGGTCAGCATGGCAAAACTATTACTTCGGCTCTGAAACTTTTACATTAGAAACTAGGAAAATGCATTTTTTGTAAAACAAACCTCATTATATTTCCTATACAGAAAGTCTAGTAAAAAGTGATTTTCTTGATCAAAAAAGGGTTTTCTTAATCAAAGTTTGCTTATGTTGACATATCTGTAACAGGAACAGAGCTTCGACTTTTTTCTTTTCCTAGGTTGTCTAACAATTTATTTCTAATATCAAACTATTTTGACTGTTCTGTACTGCTATAGTTAAAACATGATCATTCCGCTAAAACCCTCTCTTGAACATGAGACGAGCCACAAGAGATGAAACAGAAGTAATCAGGATACCTAAATTGTAGAGTGTTGCTGCTGCAACTGTCAGGACAAAGATATATTGAACATCGGAGTTTTGAAGACTATATCAAAATTCAGAAGCTTTTCCTCAAAAGTTTTTCCCTGTTTTCCTAAGTATAAAGCCCAGTCTCACAAAGTGAGAAATGCTAAATAAAAGTCTGTGTGATTATTTAGAGTGCAAGGGAGCTTGAATGGCACTTTCCATTCATGAGTGTCTACAAATGAGTGCTATGCATAACGTTTTAGAAAACACAGATTGTGAACAAAACTAGTAAAGGCTTAAGAGCATCTATTTGAGCTCCTGACAGGGTAAGCGTTTAGTTAGGACTGAGAAGGAATACTAACGCTACTTTCTGTAGAAGGTATTCTAATGTCTTCCATCCTCTTTATTTTTATTTTCTTAATGTTGTTTTGTGGGTTTTGCGTCCTTTTTTGCACCTTGAACTATTTTCCAGAACACAAAATGAAGATTCTCCTTTGGTATTTGTAGATATTTATCCACCTTTTATCACTTTTAATACTCTGTCATAAATCAAACTCTGTAACCTATAAGTTTGTGCTAGGCAAACTCACAGGTTTGAATGCAGTGTTGCCTATGTGATCTCATTCATTGCACTAAGCATTATAGAGCAGTGATTTACTGGAGTAGGGTAGCCAAGTAAATTCCCTGTCTAGACTAATGTAATTGTTCTTTTGTTCTAAAGGTTAAATGGTTTCACAGATAGTCATTTCATCTTTTATCCTACAAATGCATGCAGATACCCACAAAATCAAAGCCTTACACAATATACATTTAACTTAATGGAAAGATTTTGTTGACACGGTATGACTAAACCTCTAACCCCTGATTCAGTCAGGAAATATACATATTCTAAATATGTATTACTTCCCCTGTGCATACCTAGAAGAGTGAAAGCACAAATATGAGATAAAACAATCATAATCCATAGAGAGACTAAAATTTATTTGAGTCTTGCATTAACACCACTTCAGTTACTCAATGCAGCTAAAGAAAACATGCTGTGTCAAAACCAGGATGATAAGCAGCTTCGCTATACTGTTTCCAAATGTGGTGAGTACTATACACACTGATATGAAACTGTCTAAAATAAAGCACCCTGTGCATTACACATCCTGTTTGGTGTGTGAAGTCATACAACTTGTACTTCCTCATATAGCAAGGAGCTGTTAGATCCTATGATGTCAAATCTGTTAAACAAATTTAATGATGAACAGGAAAATATATTCATTTCTAAAACTATTATTCCAATAGGTACAAGATCCCAGTCCCCAGCGTCCTACCAACACAGGTAATATAGGTTAGTAAGACGGTATCTATGTGTGCATAACCTAACCTTAGAAATTATTTTGTCTATAACCTGTTTGGAAGTAGCTTCCTATGGTCCCTGCTGATCCATGTATTAGAGAATCCACATATTTATACTACGTAAATATTTTTCAGTTACAACAATAAAAAATCTGAAATAATTATTTCAAATAATAATTAATATAGTCATGGAACAACATTCATTATTTCAGTTTTCCATTCCATTTAACATTCTCCTTATATATTACACAATTTTACACAGTGAGAGATTGTAACCACTTAGCTTTATAAATTTCAATTGTTCTCATCATTAACACTGTGGCTATTCATATGTGTAAATTTAGGAAGAGATATTGGCTAGCCAAAGATTCATGAAAACAAAAGAGTAAATGAAGAGTGACTTGGAAATAATTCCTTGTAAAGCTCAGTATTCTCTCTGTTAGTCCATACTCATTGGATAGATGGAAGCATCCTATATACATGGTGGGAAAGCAGAACTTAGACTTACATAGTCAAATTCTGCTGCACTGTAGTCTACTCTGAGAGCCAGTCACTCCCTGACATAAATTCATAATGTAAACTCTTAGTTGAGCACTGCTGCAATTTAATCAGATCATTATAATTTTGAAATTCAATGCCTTCATTAAATAAATGTACTAGAATCTTTATTTAAACTCAGCTTACAAACTCCAAATGCATTTTTCAACTGCTGCAGTTTGGGCTGACTAATAATACAAACTCTTTCCCATAACTATATACTGAATTTCGGCGAGTAATGGATGTGACAAGCAGGCAATTCTTCAATTACCTAGCAGTACATTAACCTTACTATATCAAATGGTAAGTAACCTGAATGCATCACAGGTTCTTAGTAGCAAATATGCTAAATAAGAAAGCAACATCTAGCATCCTTTGAGTCTCACAGAGGATTTGAACCGATTAATAAGAAAACACATAGCAAACCAACCACCAATATCTTCAAAGCTGGACAAGGTTTAGCAGTCCCGCTGTGACTTCTGTAAAGCAACATTCACAGCACAACAGATACAGTATATTGTAATTAATTCAGTTGAAAAGAAGGGGTGAATTTTAGAATGCATTTTATTTTCCTCTGTTTTATGCTTCAGCCTACCAGAAAATTGAAATCTCTATCTCTTCTAGTGCTGTGGAAGACTTCCAGCTTTATCTTAATGAAGAAGGAATTCTTTTTTTGACAGAGTTTTGGTTTCCTAGTATCCCAAAATCCTCTAATTAATTTACATGAGGTATAGAGGAAAAGTAAGGATTGAAGCAACCAGTGAAGCATACAAATATTACTCAAAAAGGATATAGGAAAATTTTCTGTGGAATAGAAGACACAAGTATTTTATAGTAGAAAAGAATCAAATTCCTCTAACTGTAAAGCTTGAAAACCTAAGATTTCCTTCTTATATAACACTATGAAAGGAATAATAAATGAATGTCACCAATTTTGAAATCAAATGAGACTGAGAGGAAGCTGGAGTTATAAATGCTTTCAAATAAGATTGAAGAATAAATTTTTACAAACAGATACTACATTATGTCATAAGGGCATTTTTTTCTCCTAAAAACCCTCAATTTCATGCCAATAGCTAATACAAGGAAAAAACTCTAACTGAAAATTAGGAATAATGATTTAGACAATTTCCATAAATTGACACATAGGCTGTTGGTTTTCAAGCAGAATATTACATAATCTTTCCATTATATTTACCTAAAATTTTTATAGTGCCATTTGTACTTGTAAGAAATTATGGAAAATATTACAATGACATCTGTGTTCAAAGAATATTGCAACTCTAACTGAAGCAAAGAAGTCACAGATGCTTGAAGACTGGGAAAGCAGGACAACAGTTACATCACTTCATCCTTTGGGCCCAAAGGCTCGGTACTCTACAAGTTATAGATTCAAATATTAACTATATATGGGTATATATAATCTCATTGAATTGTTGCTTCAGTTGAGAATGTGCTTATTTTATAAACCTGTAATTAGAAAGACCTTTTAGTAAAATGTTTGAAGAAAACTAAAATGCTAACATTTGGCAAGATGGGTTAGCCTTGGCTAACAGACAAGCTCCCACCCAGTCCCTTATTCCCCTCCCCTTCCCAGTGTTAAAGGAAAAAAGTAAGAAAAGCAGTGAACATGCTCATGGGTTGAGATAAAGTCAAGGAGATTGTTTACCAGTTACTATCATGAGCAAAACAGATTGTCAGAAAATTAAATTTATAGCAAATTAAAATATGGTTTTGGCAGTAGTGGGAAACAAAAAAATACAAACATTAAAGAAACAACTTTCCTTCTCTCCTTTCCCATTCTCCACTTCATTCCTTTACTTGTAGCTCCTCTAACTCCGTTCCTTGAGTGGCATTTGGGGTCATGGACAAAAGAGGTTACAGTCAGTACACAGGGGATTCTCTCTACTCATCCTCCCTTTTCACACTGCTCCCCTGCTCCAGCACAGGCTCTCTGTGGGCCACTGTTCCTTGAGGAATATCCATCTGCTCCAGCATGGGATTATCCACAGTCTACAGTGTGATTGGCTGCTGTCGCATGGTCTTCTCCATAGGCTGCATGAAAATACTTGCTCCGCCATGGTCTCTTCTAAGGGCTGTGGGGGAATATCTTCTCTGCCATGGAGAAACTTCTCCTTCCCCCTGACTTCTATGTTCCCTCTGCTATTTCTCACTCTTTTCATTCCCTCCTCCTCTGGCTGTGCAGTGGTATCTGAACTTTCTTACATACATTCTCCCATATGCTCCCCACTAGTGACTGAGCTCCTGCACTGGACCTACTGTAGAGTCAGCTGGAACTATCTGGAGCACGGATAGCTACTGCCATCTACTCACAGAGGCTCCCCTGCAGCCCCCTTGCTGCCAAACATTTTCACCTCCACCAGTACACTTGGTAAAAGGCTAAAATAATAGTTTTAAGCCAGTTCTTCATGTAGGTCTTGGAATTTGTAGATTTTATTGCACAGGAGCATAATTAACTTGTCCACATTTGTATAAGACTACAAAAAGTAAAAGTCCAGAATGAAATAAAAGCTCATGGAAATTATATCAGGACACTGAGTTTCTCTTATTTTCATTAATGTTTTTGACTACATGCAGACTTGGCAAAGTAACGCATCCAGTAAACTAAGCCTTACCTTTGACAATTACTTCAATGTCAAAGAAAGGGTGACAGATAATCTAACCTCCTCTTCAGAGTTTGCTGACTTTTCAATGGACGTCGCTATCTACTTGGAAAAGAGATGTTGCATCATTCCTGGATTGTTTAGGACATGCCTTCACAGTTCAAATTAGCCTTCACCAGAAACATTCTTATTTACATATGATACAGTTAAAATTTCCTTCCCTCAGTAAAAAAGGAATCAATAGCAAATGTTCTTCTCTTCTCCAAGAGTGGCTGGTCTGGTTACTATCCAAGTTCACTTTAAAACACTAGGTAGATACTCATTAAAATATCGGTTTAACTATAGGTAATTTATAGTGTACTTCACAGTTCTGCCATCAGCTTTGTTTCCTGATTTCCAAATTGATATGGAAAATTTTAAGGTACCCAGGGGCATGATGGGGGAAGAAGGAGTTTTGGCAAAACTAAATTTTACCTTTGTTATCAACATACTTTGGAATTCTCTGTGAGTATTCTGGTCTGATGAAAAATGAGTTTCCTTATGGGGCATTTTATAATTGTGATATGGCATAATTGAAGAACTTTTTTAACATCACTAGTAAATGTTAATTATGTGACAAGAAACTAATTTATCATTCATAAAATCTCTTACATCATATTCTTATTTCATATTTATTCCCTTTTTTTAAACTATTAATAGAACAATCCCTTTTATTGCAGTCTCATGAATCCCACTTGAATATTCACTGGACTGAACACAAAGGTGTGCTATCCTGACGTGTTGTAACTCTCAGGTTCTGGGATAGCATCATGACATGTGATCACTCTAATTACAGACTCTTTTTTTATTTTTTTCCATTTGGTACGGTTTAAGGGAAACTAATTCTGGTTAAAAATTAAGATTCAAATATATCTTCATTATCTCCCATTCTCCTGTAAAAATAGGGGATTTGTGCTAATAATTTCAAAATGTAAAGAATAAAATACATAAGCTTATAGACCCCTGAGAAAATTCACAAAAAAATAATTAACAAAAGTATCAACAAATCTACATGCAGGAATTTAAAATAAAAGTTATTACATGGTTTGTCTTCTATAAGCTTAGCAAGAATCCAGCAGGATAGCTCAATTTACTTGTAAGCATTTCCAATTTCAGACTTTTGGGAAGGATGAGCTTTTTATTTTCAAAATAATAATTTTGTAATCATTTATTTTCTTAAAATGTCTACTTTTGATTAAACCAAGACAATAAAAACACTACTACATTGTGAGGAAAGCTTTTGAATCTGCCCATAGTGCAAAAAAGACTAAGAGCCATAGAGAGATTATTAACATAAATTGCAATTATGAAACTGATTGTCATCATTTACAACTCTTTTCAAATTACTTGACAGATTGTCATGGCAAAATAATTTATGCAAATTTATTAATATTTATGCAAATTGTTTTACTTTAAGACTGCAATAAGACTATGGATCCAATGCCATTCAATACTTACAGGGAAAAGCAAAGGATATGCCTTTCACTTATACTTATTTGAATTAATCATGGTAAAACCAAAATAATTTTATTTCTAAAATTGCTTTGATTGGAAGATGCTCATACAAACTGAGCAATTAATCTAGCAAAGTATTATGTAGACCGTGAGAGAGTTCACTTTGGATGTGATCATGGACACATTTTGACTTAAGATCAGGAACTGTTCAGAATGCATAAAAATGAAGTATTTAATGAGGGGAAATTGGAGAAGGATGTTATGCTGTACTTCTTAAATGCCTTTTTTTAAAGTCTTCTGATTGCTTGTAAATTTTGATTTAAAGAGCTTTACATAATCATGTAAATACTCAGCAGGCTTTACCCAAGCCAAGTTACTTCTACAGCTGCTTTGCAGATTTAGACAGGAAGATACATCAGACTGCATCTGAAATTTGACCATCAGCTTTTCTGCAAATTGAAAGTTTGCTCATTAAAAACCTTTTTCTCTAATAACATGAAGAAACAAGTAAAATCCTGTTGATTTATAAACTTTCTAGTTGCAATCATAGAGAAAAAAAGAACAAATATATCCTATGGACCAAAGACACCTACAGAAGACTTTTTTACCAGGACAAACTCATGAACTTAATGCTGATTTCACTATTAAACAGAAATATTCTTTCTCTATTATAGGTTCAGTTACTTAATAATTTGAAAGAGATCATTATCCCTTCAACTTTCTAAACAATAACAAGATGAGTAGCCCCAGTAAAACAGAAAGATATGTTACCTGTCCACACTGGTGAGGAATAAGAAGAAGTGAGAATAATCCAATATACCTGCCTTCTGCATACTTCCATCAAGATAATATACAAAGTAAAGAGAATATAGGCATGTCTCCATGGAACAGCTGAAGTCTCTTTATTCTTTGTCACTTTATGATCTCATAAAGATTAGGTGATGTTACCCCACCTTTAATCATCCCTGTGGCCAAGGAAATAGCTTAGGTCTCCATTTGGAGCTAGTCAGGTTCGCTTTAGAAGCATTTAAAGGATTTGCTACTTAGCTTGTGACTCCTCTCTGCTGCTACCTGGGAATTATCTCTTGCTGGCAACTACCTCAGCAGAAACATGCGACAGTTTAGGGTATTTAGCCATAGTGAAAAATACCAAATTTAAAACAAAATATTTAATAATTCAAAAGTATACACACACACAAACAAGGACAATAACAGACAACAGAGGGTTTCTTTTCTTGTTATGTGAAATAAGTGCAACAGAAAAACTTGAAGTGATCATGATTAGTTTATAACTTTGTAAACCAAAAATATACAAAAATAATCTGTGGAATTGCCTTTCACATCAAATTTAATTTCAAACTTTTGCTTTCACTTATTATAGGGCAAAAATATCTGAGAAGTTAAGTTAATTAACTTTTATTTTATTTTGTCTGACACTATTATTCATTGTGGTGTGCTTAGGAGTTTCAACTGTACTTTGGGTACTGATTTTTCCATATCAGAAGTCTGAATATTAAAAAAGTAGTGAAAGAAGTAAATTGAGTACCCCAGTATATGGTAGAGTCCTGGAATTCCTTCAAGTCCAAGATATTAAAATTATCACCAATCTACACAGGAGAAATGATAGGAAAAAAAGAGGATAAAAAAAATCTTCTGAAAAGGGACTTAACTGAATCAATAGTTCTCTCAGGAAGGGTTTATATGTAAGCAGAAAAAAACGCAATCAGCCTGATTAGTAAGAAAGCTTATCCTTTAGGAGTCAAGAAATAGAAAGTTAACAGTCAAGTGAGTCAGACCTGGGAAAAGATATTAAAACAAATAACTTAAGATTCTTCAAATATGCAGATGAAAAAAAATTAATAGTAAGATTACTATGAAGAAGGTACTGGGTAGAGATTAAAGATAAACTTAATATGGTTTCAAAACTAAAGATTTTCATATTGAAGAAGTTGTTGAGCTATGGACATAGAGAAGATGAACTTAAGGACAGAAGGAAAAAAGAATTCGCCACAATGAAGCTGTAAGGAAAATTTAAACAGCTTAGTGACCCCAAATTGGTTGGCACCTATAATCTTCTCTCACATGTTTTTCTATATCTGGCACAAAAAATCATTATAGAATCATAGAATAATTTAGGTTGGAAAAAACCTTAAGATCATTGAGCCCAACTGTAAACCTAAGTCCACAAGCATTCATACAATGACTTTAAAGACAAAGGAATCTTCTTTGTTTGTTTGTTTTAATATCTAGTGGATAGTAACAGTAGCATATATTAAAAAAAAAAAGAAATAACAAAACCCACCATATTTCAGAAGTGAATAACTTGATCCACATGTTTAGAATTGTTGATATAAGCTCAATAATGTGCAAAGCATTACAACAAGATTTTATATCAAAAGCAACTACAGAGACTTAAGTTAAAGAAAATGAGGTTAGACATTAAGGGTCCTAGCAAAGATAATCTGGTAACTTAATTTCCTAAATAAGAGAAAAACAAGAAATCTCATCTCATTGAACTTCAGTGTGTGATTGGTGCTGTCACATGGAAAACTAATAGAGCCAGAAAAGACAGAAAGTAATAGTGATCGATACAAAACTACTAAAGGACTGATAACAACGACTAAACTTCAGAGAAAATACTGTGACTAAGTGAGATTTTCAGTAAAGTTGCAATTTTACATAATGAGAGTGATCAAATATATGATTTCTAACACCCTTTTTAATAAAAAGTTTGAACAGCATAACTAGTTTTAGAAGAGCCTAACATACACAAAAATAACCCAGGCTACCTCAATGATCTGTATAATAATAATGGCATGAATTGCAAGAAAAAATGAACAGAGAGGATTACACAGATCATCAGAGGAAATGAAAGTCATATCTTGCAAGTAAAGACTGAACAAAAATTTTTGGCCCAGTAAAAGTAATGCTATGAGGAGTGTAACAACTATCCCCAAATATTTGATCATGGAGAATATAAATATCAGTACTGGAGTGAAAGCATGATGAAGAAAGAGTTTTTTCTGACTGTGAAATTTCACATAGAGAAACAAGGGCAAAAGACACAACAACTCTGAAATAGAGGTTCCTACACCACATTGCAGTAATAAGGGATGATGCAAGGGGTTTCTGTCACACGAATACGAACATACACTAAAACCCTGTCTTGAAACTTGCTGGGGAAACTGGAGGGGTGGAAAAGCATTACTACTTAATCCATTTTCCTAGATTAGCATTCTTCCTTTTATTCAATCTATACTCTCTAGAAAAGCTAGATCTCTTCTGTAGGGGTGTCTTCCCTGCTCAGGCAGCTCCAGAAGACATAAAAGTCTCCCAGAAATTTTGAAGTGTCCAGCTGAGTTGCACATTCTCCTGATTGTGCTAATCTCCTTTTTTCTCCTCTGTTTACTCTTTTCTAGAGTTAATGCGTTCTTTTCGATCAGTTTGTCAAGCTTAATTGTTGTCTTTTGTCCCAGACAGAATTCTGACTTGCCCTTTACCCTGCGTTGCTATGCTCATAGATCAGACCTAGAGGAGCTACAGGTCTCACAGAGCTGCAGTGAAACAGCTCCCCCAAATGGTATTTTTTAGCATGACGATTCCTTAGGGAATACAGTTTAAAGTCATTAAGATTCTTAAATGTTTTGGGAAAAAATTATCTTCATAATATCTATGATTTTTTATTAGCAAGGTTGAGGTGAGGGGTGTGTTTCTTTTGGGGGGGGGTTGTTTGATTTTCGACTGAAAACGCTGTTATCCAGCTATTGCAGTCTTTCGGATGCACAGAACTCTACAGGTTACCCTTCAGTTCTAGGTGACATCACAGGTGAGAATCAGAATTCTAGAGACCCTGGAAAGTAGGCAGATCACCTCCCGAATGAAGAAAAGCTTTGGGTGGAGAAGAGGTCTTTCTTTCATTGTTAAAGAAACAAACAACCAGAGGAAGTACCAAGTGATACAAAGGACGATTGCAGTACAGAAGGAAGTCTGGGCACCTCAGAGATTGGTCTTCAAATAGCGTGGGCAAGACAGAAAAGTGTAAGAGTATCTTGGCCTGTTCACAGAATATGCTGGTTCAACGACAGCTTTGTCAGCAACAAGATAGCTGGTCGTATTTATTTCTTAAATAAAAATGCTTCATTTTGCCCTTCAAGATCATCAGTAAGTTCTCTCTAAGTAATGCTGATTTGTTAAAGGCCTGATGAGTTCAAAACAAATCCAAACAAAATCTCTGGAGACAATTTTTTAACAGGATTACCACGTGTAATTCCTATGGCAGCTGCCATGGATTTTCAGCTCAATACACTTCAGGTTAGGCCCCTTAAACTCTCTAACGCAGTCTAACAGTGTAGACTGATTGATTGATTGTTATCTATATTTGTATATTCTTGTATATTTTTGACTTACCGTCTGTTCTTTAAGCAGTATACATCACGATTTCCATCATTACTCTATCAAAAATTCTTTTTAAATTTTTTTTAATAATAATTCCAGGCTGCTGTTAGACAGGATCTCCAGGGGCAGGTACTTAGAGAAGACTATCAAATGACCTAAGACTCATGATAAAACTCCAGCATCACTGTGCCTTGTTTTTTTCCTTTTCCCAGTGCTAGAACACTTAATAGTAATTCACTGTAAAAGTAGGTATAATATTTCTTAAGAACAGAAGTTATCTAGGTGCAGGCAAAGATTATTCATTAATTCCTAAAATGAATTTCTAATTTGTTTACCAAAGTGGAAAAAAGGTATTATTTTCTTGTTACTTTTTATTAGTCAGTCAATAGGTGCCAATTACTTTATTAGCAATGGAAAAACCTCCCTCAGACAACAAGAAATCTCACTTTTTTTTTCAAGAACTTGTATTTACAAAATGTGCCAGCAGGAATATTTTATTCAAACATCAAAAGAGGCCTTATTTAAAATTATTTGTTTGAAGATATCTCCAACTAATTTGTGTAGCAAGTAAGTTATTAACAGAAAATAATAAGGAAAGTTTGAATCATGAGCTGGATGGATAATGATGGTCATGTGATCATATTAAAATACTAATACTAGAAGAACATACAATGCTGAATGACCAAGTCAAAAACACAGTCAGCTCTATTTAACACCTCTGTTTAATATCAGTGGGCTTTTGAATTTTTTTATGCAGACACTTTGCAGAATCGGGTCATAGAGTCATCAGATTTTTGAATGTCACTTGCTGCATTAGACATGTTTGATAACATTGTGTTTCACATCCAGCAAATATGCCAGCTATAAGAACCACAGCAGAAAAAAACTGTCCTTTCTAAAAGTCTCTCGAAATGTAAACATTTAACAACACCGTGTGTCATTTCTCCTCAAAGCCAGTGGTATTTTACATTTTCAGGAAGATTATTTTTCACAGTAGTTCCATCCTGACCAAATGGTGGTGTCAAACAAACAAGCAGCCAATATCGTGAAAAGTAAAGGCTGGCAATAATTTTAACTAGTTCTTTCCTAAGGAGTAGAGATCAAATGAGGAAAAGACCAAAACAACTGAAAATCATATTCATCAGTGCCAGTGCTAAACAAAGGAAAGCCTTGGTTTTCATAACAGATATTATTAACTCACTGGTAAGAAACAATATTAAGTGCAGTACAGACTGCTCAGCTTTAATGTCTTTGTAAACATGCCGTCTGCTCTCTGTGCATCAGTCATGGACATCCAGCAATCTTTGGTAATATGAATATAGTGAATTAGTCATACAATAATAAGAAGGTGTGCACACCTTCAAAGGGAAAAATAAATAATAAAAACTAAAGGATAAACACATCAAGCATCAGGAAGTTAATGAAATTATATTTACAAAAACGTTACACCTTCAGGAAGAGAATTTCAGTACAATGAACTTTGGCATGAGCTGTTAAGGTAAGCAGAGGTACCACCAATTCCATGCTGTGCTTTCAGGTCAACCCAAGACAACACAGTAACTGCAAGCACATGACTAGACTATAAGAAAAATCATAACAGTAAAGAAAAATGACATTTTCTTTAGTAATGAAATGCAAACTTGAGGTTTTTAAAATTAAGGTATTCCTCATAGGTTTGGGACACTTTTAAACCTGACCTCGTGTTTTGAAAATCTTGTCAATATCACAGAAAGAAAAGCTAAATAAAAAAATAGATCTTTCCCTCTATAGTTTTGGTAACATGCAATCAATATTCTGCATAAGCGAGTCATACTTTCTCTGTTCTCCTGAGTATTTCATCTGTGTCTAATTAATTCACATATCTTTTCTGTTCCGTTAAACATTTTTATATCAATGCTAAAATACAGCATTTCCCAGACACGATGCTTTTCCATGCCTTGCTTAAAAATACATCAGAACCCTGTCACTTAGGAAGAATTGTTTTTCTCCCAGTGCCAAAGGACTGTAATGTTTAGTGACTTTATTCACTTAAGGAGTCATCTTCAGAATTGCCTTTTCTCCTCTTGGCATGCAGAGACCTGGCTCATACCCTCTGGCTTGTGACTAAAGGTTGTGTAACCATGTGAGCTGGTTTTAGGCTATCAGAAGCAGCGCTTACAGAACTCCAGCGAAACAGTACTATCTCAAAAGAAGCATTAGCCCTAGACCAGCATTTTCTGTCCTTGCAGCACAGACATACAAGAACTGGTGGAAGGCAGGTACTAGGCTTATCTGCCAGCCATTCATAGGTACGAGACTGGGGAGACTGGGCCAAGCAGCTGGCTGGGACACCACCTTTTGACTCCTGCTCTATGAGGTACAGAATTTTCTAGAGCCCACCCAACACCCAAAAGCCAAAATCCAGCAAAACCTGGATTGCTTGAGGACATAGACGGTTTGACTGAAATCCCTTTAGGAATATTGTTTTGGGACAGGACTATAATGAAAGTGTATGAGAGAACAAAGCTCTGTAACATCTAGTTCACCAAGTAGAAAAAAACTCATTGTTCCTGAAAAAGACAACTTTAACAATAAAAAATTGAGAGCACTTCTTGAGGAATCAAAGGAGATGGCAGAAAAAACTCTCCAGATCTGATTTCCAGCCATGTCAAAACAAGGCTGCCTTACGTCATCATTTGTGTTTTCTCTTCTTGTATATCTGAGTTATGTGTGTTTATGAATAATGTTATCCTTCTCTTTATTGATTATAATTTACTTCTTTTTTCTGTTTTAATAAGCAGTATCCAAAGAGGCACAGATTATTTATAGAGACCTTTTTATTTTAATTGATTTTTAACTCTTCATGTAATTGAACTGAATTTATACACTTTAGCAAAGATTTCCAATCACGGCTACCAACTGTCTTCAGACAGAACGAGTCAGTCAGCTAGCTGAGTTTTTTTGGTGCATTATCACAATAAAATGCTACAGACCCTAAACCTGTTATCTGTCAGTATAATGTAAGGAAGAAAAATGTCTACATGGTGAGCATTTTCCTTTGAATCACAGGCTTGATGGTGGATCTCTTATTTGAAAATACAAAAAAAGTAAATGAGCAATGTAAGGGGTTACATAAGATATCTTTGATTTCACTTGAAAGCTAGGTGTTTTGAAGATCAAATGTTTACTGTGTTCGTCTACACATGCTTTACAGTTGTTCATTTGGGATACAAAGAGAAATTGAGAATTTAGTTTGTTTCTATCCATTACTCTTCTCTTTTGCAAGGAAAAAAGGCTAGTGAGCCTGTGATAATCTTTGAAACTGTTCATGAAAGTGTTCTTTACTGGTTGTGCTTTGAAATTCTATTCATGAACTCTCAATCTTTTAAATATGCCCTGTAATACTATGTCGACCTCTGTGAACTCACGCAAAATTGACAATTTGACAAATGTCAGTGCTACATAACCCAAAAACCTTGTTCAGGTTCTGTAACATGCAGTGACCCAAAAGATGACATTTTATTATCCTCAGTTTTTATATTCTCTCTGTCAGGCTGATGAAGAATTTTTTGTTGGTTTTTGTGAAGTATCAAAGTCTGTCTTATATAATGTACTGTTCTCTGTCCTACCGACTTCTTAGCCTAAAGGCATTGATTTGGATGCCAGTTTCAAAGAATGTAGATGTGAAAGCAGAACAGCATCATAGCAAGCCTTTTTAATAATAGTTGACAAAAAAATTCATAAGATAACTAAATTTTTTGAAGACTAAATCTTTCCTTTGATTACATTTCTCTAAGAAAAGGTATAAAGCCTGTTTTAGGACTTAGAGTGAAGCTATGAGTGTTCTTTCTTGTTAATTTAGCAGTGGTTTCTGGTAGAGACAAATTTTTTTGATTCCCATGGAAGTCAACAAGGCTAGAAAGGATGTGCTTCCTAGCACCTGGACCTTGCTCAGGCTATTAGATGTTAACAGTTAGGTGAGGTATCTCAGAGGAATGAAATAAAAATGAGTTTAACAATTATTGCCAGCACCCGTGGCAGTGCTGCTAGTATTAAAATCAAACAGAACTAGCAGGAGGCACCTATACTCTCACAGTTGAAAATCTGTGGTGTCTGATATCTCCCAGGAGACAAAGCATCTGGATCATAAATCAGGATGAAAAAATTAAAAGTAAAGCAATATACTTTTTCAATACCTTACTGTATGGGAGTTTTGTCTTAACCTTCTGCAAAATGTAACTTGTTTCAAATGCTGTGAGTTGTACCTGCCTAGATACAACATGTTCAGTCAGAGAGGTTAATTAAAAACTTTTTTTATCTCTGGATCCTCTGTAACTGTTTTTTCAGATGAAAGATGAAAATAATATATTTTGAGCTATTGCACTGTTAAATCAGGTATAGAAAAATATGATGTGGAAGTTCAGTATTTGTATCAGGGCACTCAAGCTAGCCCAGCTTCACTCTTCATTCCTGACTCCCTTCATCCTAAAGACTTCAGTGTGATACTGTACAGAAAAGACATGGAGATCGAATCTAACATTCTCAACCCCTTCAACAGTAAGAGTGTATTGCTCACTGTTGGAACAATTGCTGAAGAGTAAAAGTTCATGAGAGTATTTTAAGAAGAATGATGAAAGCTACATAGAAAATTCAAACAAATAGTTACTCATAGTCATGACTCTAATGACCTAGAAATTTAGAAATCCCATGCATGGTGCCAGAAATCTAGTCCACTTGCATGTAAACCTCAGATCTGTTAACTGAACCTGATCTTACAGATGTAGAGTTTTATTGAAATCCTGACAAAATAAGGTCTGGATGTACATTGAAGCCTGCTGTCTAAAATAATTTATTATATAAAGTGCTCATTCCTTCACATTACTTTGTGAATGCATTATGCAGATCTTGGTAGATAATGATCTTTTGAAATCTACCAAACAACAACATTAGGCTCTTCTTTAACGTAACATTCTATTTGCTAGACAAATCTGTGCTTCATTGAATTCAGTGCTGTTGATCTAAATAAGGTCAAACTTTTATTCACGATTTTTAACACCCTGATTCTATTCAAGCTTAACAAGAATGCATCAGGAACAGTGTGGCCAGCAGGACTAGAGAGGTCATCATCCCCTTATACTCGGCACTGGTCAGGCCGCACCTTGAGTACTGTGTCCNCTCTGCCTAGGGAGGTGGTTGAGTCACCCTCCCTGGAGGTGTTCAAAGAGAATTTGGATGAGGCACTTAGTGACATGGTGTAACTGACAAGTAGGAGTAGGTGTAGTTAGTAGGTGTAGGTGTTGGGCCATAGGTTGGACTCGATGATCTCAAAGGTCTCTTCCAACCTTACAATACTGTGATACTGTGTGTAAATTGAGCAGGGTAGTAGGTCTATTTTTGAAGTGCAATGCTTCAGCCCATTTCAAACTTATGTAAAACCATATCTCTTATTGGGAGAATAAAAAACAGTCTTTACCACTCAAATTTTCATTTTTCAAATTTCCACTAAATTTGTAACAGTTACAATATTTTACTCTGAGAAAAACAGAACAGTTTGTCAAATACGTATACATAAACATATTATTCCTACTGCAGTGACTTTTACCCTGAGACTTTTACTCTGTAAAACGTAAAAAACCAGAACAGATATACTTTTTTCATATATTTTTTGTGAATATAGAAGAATACAATTTGACCTAGCTCATATATTGATTAGATTAGTTATATTCAGATGTATTTTTACTAGTTATCTTAATTGTGTTAATTATTCTCCTTCCACAAGATAAAATCTTCTAATTGTGCTCTATACAGTTAATGCTTCCATGGTACATTGTTCCTTGTTTAAAATGGACAAATGTGAAACTACAAAGGGTGAAACCAAAACTACATTTCTCTTTAATGTCACCAAAATTATTTCATAAATTGTTTTAGGCATTTCACAAATTGTTTTAGGCATTTCACAAGTTCAAGAATTAATTTCCAACTGCTTTCTGTTAAGGATGACCCAGAGGAAAAAAAAATACATAATCAAATCTTTTCAGTTTATTATTATCTGAACTACTATTGGATTTTTCCACCATCTGTATTATCAAATAATGGACAAAATTGTATACAGTATGCTTCTTCAGGCAAAGCAGATAATATTATTTACTACCCATTCTAACAGCCCAAGGCTGTGGTTTGACATTTCAAAATGTTTAGCTATGATAGTGACATAGGATATTTCTATTCATTTCTGCACTGTGACTGATCTAAAAATAAATTAATCCATTCGACATACAAATATTCCTTAGTGACTGAAGCTTTTTAAAAACAATACCCATTTTCTTTAGTGAACCCTTCTAAATGAAGTTTAAAATAAGAAACTAGTATTGCAGGCTGTGCCAGCAGGCAAGGCTTGCCTTACTTCAAAAGTGGGCAACAATCACTGTTTATATCAGAGGTGTGCCGTGCATAAATACAGATATGCATGAGAAGGGATATGTGCAGTTCAGTTGAGACAACAGTTGTACGTACAGCAAGATGGAAAAAGAGAACGGAAGAGTGAGGCAATATTGAAAATTTTGATGAGCAGTGATTGTACTCAGGCTAATGTTGCACTAATATGAACACTTACAAAGGTTTTTGTGTTTTAATTGTGGCAAAGGAAATGGAAATGAGGGAGCGGAGGAAATCTCTATTTTATAGATGTTTGAGATGCAAATATGTCGGTGCTGTAGTTTCCAGTGACAAAGCAGAAGATGACATAATCAGAAAGAGATCATCACAGGAATGGAAGTTCAGTTCACGTTTGTGAGCAAGATCTCCCTGAGGTTTGCAGCAGAGGGAGAGAAGACTTTGTAGAAAGCCATTTGGCAACCTCAAGGGGTCAAGATGAAATTGTAACATGATAGTAATTGCAGAAGCCACCCTAGGAAAACAAGAACAAAAGAAAACTAAGTCTGGTGGGCAACCAGGAGAGATCTCTTAAAAAGACCAGGCAGCTAAGAAAGTGCACCGTGCTTTTGTTTGATTCAATACTGATTCTGAGCCTCATTTAGTGAGACATCATTAATGTCTATGGCTAATTTTTAAAAAAAACCAGCATGTAGATTTGTCACAAAGGAGATTTTCTCCAGGAGCTATAGTTAGATGCATGTTCTCATTTCTCCTGAATCAGATATTGCCACTTTATGTTCTGTTGTTATTTTCAGATTTTGAAAATACATAAGTGATCAGCTAATTAACAGCAGAGATAACAGGCAATTATCAGATCCGGTGCACCATATTTACTACACCTACACAGTGGATTTAACACCAAATTCATGGTGAGTTCAATTTACGTGCCATTCATACACCACTAAGTTCCTTTGCATTTGTACAGAAGTTGGCTCACTGCTCACATTGCGTCCAGGGCTTCCCTGACTACAAAGAGAACCTTGTCCCTTAGATTAATGCTCTGTTTCCCAGGGCTGTCTTTCTGTGAATACACCCTTGGTATCTCAAACATCTCTGCAAACTCTTTCAATGCAGGTGTCTCAAGTTAACACTTGGAAACAAATTCTTAAAATAATGTGGATAGGAATTTACAGAGATAAGTTCCTTCTTCCTGAACTGCATTGTACAAGCTTTCAGAGTAGACGTTTGTCCTCATATATTTGGACCTCTTTGGTTCTACATAGTGTTTATAAAGGACAGTGAATGGCTGTTGTGCAGGCATCTATGCCAGCATTGTTTAAAAAAAAAAAAACCAAACAAGTTTTGATATACACTGGCGACAACAGAGATTCCAAAACAGTTTAAATGTCGATGACAGAATTTATCTCTAAAACACAGACTTTCTTTAGTGAACCTTCTCTAAGAGACACAGGGGACTGTCCAATGCTGTATATACCACTCTGTAGTTGTGTGGTCTTCAGCAGAAGTTCTGTAATCCCAGGCAGTTTTTTCAATTTCAGAAAATGAAGGGGTTTGGCCATCTGGAGAAAACCTCCACCTTGTTAATATGAAATTCTTACAAAATTCAAGAAAAAGATAATAATCTATTCAAGCATGTTTACATATAAAAGAACAATACATTTTCCATTTCAAACCTAACACTTGCAGTAACAGTACTTAAAAAATGTTTTGAAAAAGATGCAAATAGAAAAAATTCACTAATGAACTTCCTGAAAGTTTCTCTTACCTTGGTTTATTTGTTTTTGACTGCCAAAAGCAGAATATGGAAATGGTTATAAGAAATATCTTGACAACAATTTCAGATTATTATTATTTTATGACTGAATTAAAACCAGGTATACAGAGGATGTTCAGTTCATAATTTTGTTTCCAGAATCTCAGTGACTGTATTTCACAATAGCATTTTATGCTGCATTAACAGAGTTTTATGCTGCATTAACACCATTTTATAGCATAATGGAAAACAAATGGATACAAAAGAGAGTTAAAATCAAAAATAAACTGTAATACTTTCTTCCTAGCTTGTTCTTATGCTCTACACTGATATTTTTGCCAACAAAACAATTAGTTTGAAACTACCCTCTACTTCTCTTCGAAATGAGCATTTAGAGTATCATATATGTTCATATAATCGTAAGGAGAAAGACTGGGATCCATGTTTTGGAGCTGATATTTTTACAACATGAACACGAAATTTATAAATTAAATTTGGCTTGATTTTAAATACAAGGTATGATATATTGTATAAGACAACTGAGAAGTTTAGCTGTCCTATCAAAAATTCAAATATTAAGAAGAAAGGAATAGATAACACCTTACAGGACAAAAGAGGTTTTCCCAAAGGAAGCAAAGGACTACTCTCTTGAGATTAAAATGAACCAGATTTCCTGTTCTGATTTTTGATGTTATTGGCCTTTTCCTCAAATTTGGTGTGTTCTCTGCTGGACTTACATACAGCTTTGTACACTGAACTGTAAGAAAATATCAGAGGCTAGAAAGGAGTTTATAAAGAAATTGGAACTGCTTAGACTTGGAAAGAGATAAAGGAGAGCAAATACAAATCTTCAAATAGTAGAGTCAATAAAGGAGAAGAAAGAGAATCATTGTTCTCCATGTCCATATTTAATAGGGTAAGAATTAAATGTTAATACTGCAGCAAAGAAATTTAAATCAGACATACACAAAACTACTGATAGCAAAAATGAGTAAGAAATGAAATATTTTACCTTTGAAAAAAATCAATAGCTTCATCTTAGATTCTTTAATAAGTTGTTCGTGAAACATGCTGGGAGTAAGAGTAGTTGCACTTTTCTGTGATTAATTTGATTTTACTTCCCATTGAGAATAAACAGAACTGGGAGCTAAACTTTGAACATTTTCCTCCTGCTAGGTTGTCTTTCAACTAAACCAGTTCCTTGATTCGGCTCAGTGTGCAACCATTCAAAAACTCATGCCAGGCAAAAGGACAGGGTAGCAAAAGGACAGAAACTAATGACAGGAAGCAAGGAACATGTGTGATTACTTCCTTTGGCAGACCTGTTTGGTATGTGCAAATACAACATATTTACAGAACTATGCCTTCTTTCTTGGATAAGACCATGGTCTATCTGAAGAGGAGCTTTTTTGTCCTCAGTTTGTCTATTGTAATGGCATACGCCTGAGCAAAGTCTGAAATTCCTAGATACAGTAACAATCTGAATAGTCAAAGAATAAGATATACTAGAGTGACCAAACTTAGTATACAGGTTCAACTGGTGTAACTGGTAACATGTCGAGAGTCCTCTTTTTTCAGTTCCACACAGTCTGGAAACTTCCCTGGTTTCACTGAACAATGAATACAATTTCTGTTTGCCGGATTTTTCTATTAGGGAAACCTGACAATACGAGAAGCCCCAAATACCACATATTTAGTGTTGTGATGCGTAACAGCATTCTTCCATCAAAGTTTACACAACTCCATCCAGAAAAGCCTGCCTATATTAAAATCAAAGAATCATCTTGTATACCTATATCTGTCATGAGCTTTTAATAAAAACAATGTTTACTGAGGGTACAAGGCATGATAGAGACAGATTTATGATTTTTAATTACTGTTTTCCCCTCATGTTTCTTAAAAGGTTATTTCCAACATCTAATTCTCCTATTTCAGCTCAACCAGTTCTCAATGACTAATCTTTCTCTTTTTTTCTAATTACAATTTATAAAGTTACTTTTTCTTTTAATCTTTTTCTCATAACACTGGGAACCAGTCACAGTTTCTGCTGACAAAGAACTGCTCATGCTGATAAAAGAAGTATTCTGTCAGAAATCAGCTGTATGCAATGAATTGTAGGCAGCTAACAGAATATCTGGTGGTTTTCTCATGTGGAGATCCTTAACTTCCTCCTTCCTTTTCTTTTTCCAACATTGTTTATGTAAAAAAATAATAAATCAGTTACATGTAGGTTTAACTGCTGTGAGGTAGAAGACAGAAAATGTTTGCATGGATTTTCAAGTTGGTTTTCAGTATCGCTTGCCAGTTATGGATTTCAGCGCTCACCAGCAGCTGTCAAGGCTTCTGAATTCTTCTCTTCAGCTGCTTCATTGTTTGGCTTCTCCACCTACCACTTTCCAGAAGTCGTTTTCAAAGCCTTTTCTCTTTTCTCACAAACCAACTCATTCCACTTAGTTACCAGCCTTTTTGTCATGGCTTTTAATGCCTTCTACTGATTTGAATATTCACATTTTCTTTTGGTTTTATTTTTCTTATAACAAATGTCTTGGCTTGCATTTCCATTTGGCTGCTTCCTATCTCATTTATTCAACTAAAATAAATTCCAGTCTGAGATTTTCACTCCACTCTCTTTCATGTAGATGGGACTTTGAGTCTTTGGACTTTGAGGATTTATCAAATAGATGGTGTAATTTTTATGTATCAGAGGTATTTCATTTCAATAATAGATTTCCAAAGGTAGTGTTATCTATATAGGTGCCCTATTAATAGTAAAACAAGCTAGTAAAAAAAGCCCCACAACTAGTTAACATCAGAAAATATGTCACAGCAATCATCTACTGTACTCACTAAGAATAATATTAACATTTTATTCAAAATACTAAACAAAACAAAAAAAAAAAGAACCTTGGGAAAATCTTAAAGGATTCTAGATGAGCCATTCATGTGCAAGATATTTAAAACTAAAGAAATTTTCAAGCTTTCCAGAGCCTTTATTTTCCAATTTTCAAATTTAGAGTAAGAGTAGTAATAAAAAAGATCTAGAAGCAAAAAGGACAAAGAATTGATAAAGAAGAAATGCAATGCTCTTACAAGTCTCCAAAGACAATTTTGAATATAGCAGTATATGAGAGCTTATAACTTACAACTGGTAAGATTTTTCCATATTCTAAGCATTATTAAAAGCAGGAATTATTTCAACAGAAAAAATAAAAAGGAAAGAAACTGAACAGGTTCAGAGGCAGGCATGAAAATTATTAGGGACATGAAAGAACTTACATATTACAGACATTAAAAGATGTGCACTGTAAATTTAGAAGACAAGAGTTGATGAATGTATACAAAATAAATTATAATATAGGGAAGATAAATTAAACACTTTCCTTCAGCATCTTTGCAGTGCAAGCTCATAGGACTATTCAACAAAGCTGAAAGTCAGAAATGTTAGAAAGTACAAATGGAAATATTTTTGTTGTACATTAAGTTACTTTATGTTTATCATTAAATACTTCTAAGTCAAGAATAAAATAGGTTTCAAAAACCAGAACAAATATATCTATGAATAAACAAAGAATACCTACATTAACAATAATTAATAATATAATGAGCCATGAAACAATTTGTTTCTAGTAAAGAATCTAGAAGCAAGTCCCCATTTTCTCTGCATTTATAATGAAAGTAGGAATACATCCTCCTACATTACATATGTTAACTGAATTTCAAGGTTTTTCAAGGAAGTACTGGATTAATTTGTCTTAAATATGTAAAAATGTACATGCTATTGAGAAAACTAATCAATTCCTTAAAAACAAATAAACAAACAAAAACCCTCAACACTGGGATTTAAGTAAGTTATTTAAGTTATTTAATAGATGCAGGCAAACTCCTGTTAGAACTTCACAATCAGGCTGCAGACATGAGACAAACTTTGGAAATTGCCACCCTTGTCTTTCAGAAACACACATATACAGTCTGACACCCCACAACAGAAGAACGAAGCCTCAGGCATTTCCCTCCACTTCTTCCTCAGGCAGGTCTTAGAGGGTCGCCATATCCCACATTCATGGACAGAGCTACCAGTCCTCTTCCAGCAAGTTTTTCACCACGGCTTTCTCAATGGCTGTAAAAAGCATGTTTATTTAACACAAGTCTCCTCTGTCCTCCTTAATGGAGGCCTAGGACAGTGACTATTGAGTCTGAGGAAGAAATCTATTCATCTTCTCCAATTGTCTGAGAAAGACGCACTATTTCCAGATGGTGCCAGAATCAGCATCGCTCTGATTCTAATTGGATTAAAAGTAGGATCTTGAAACGGTGGTGATGTTAAAACATAACAATTTTTAAAGTAATAAGTGCAATATAAAGTGGAAAAGATCACAACTGTTACTTTTTTAATTTAAACTTAAGCTTTACAATCCATCAAATGTTAATTAAAAAAAAAAATCCACAGAAAAATTGGTGTGCTTGTATTTGGCCTAACAAAACCAGAAAAAAGAAATAGTATTAGCTCATAAAACATTGTAATGATATGAACTGCTAGGTAAACAGTAAAAGTAGCCTGATGCGTAGAGGCATTCAGCAGCATGATTGAAAACTGTAGAACTGTCAAAACCAGATTCCAGTTCATCTCAGAGGTTAACAAACACTCCTCAGACTTTCCACTCTAACAGGTTGTCCATTAGTACTTTTGATACTATTCACAATGAACTCTGGTAATTAATCCAAATCCCTAAAGTTTATGATTTGCCTACAGCTCAATTCTAGAAAACAAATGTGAATTTCATTTCAGTAGCAAAATCTGCCAACAGGAAGCTTGACAAATAACTGGAGTACAGGCTGGATACTATTACCTGTAAATCAGGAACAAACCACAAGGGAAATATTTGAAAACAATCCCAGAAAACAACCATAAGTGACTAAATCACAAATAACCATGGTAATAAAAATCTCCAGAATTTAAAACTTAATGTTGTCCATGTGCAATGATTAAATAATTACTGTTATTATTAGTCAAACTTTGAAAATTAACTTATATGTTACTTTCAAATCAAGTAGATCATGTTAGCGGACATTGTAAAAATAAGAGAAAAGTAATTTATCATTTTTATATTTTTTCCCAGAAAAATTTTAATCACACAATTTAAAAAAGAATTAAAACTGTTATAAGGCATGGTTAAGGCAGCAGTATAGTCTTTCTAAATCAAAAAAAATAATAAAAAAAAGCCAACCAACTTTAATAATGGCCTATACTGGATGAATAATAAATACAGATGAACAAATAATTAACAACACACCATTTACTGATCTAATTTAAAATTCTGTTTCTACTCATGGAATGACTGTGAACAGCTTATAAGATTATTTAGTACACATTTTCATTATCTGAATTTAGCCAATGACATTTAAAGGTACTCTTTTGAATCTGAAGTTTATTGTAAGATTATGATTAGGAATGGGTATTTTTGCAAATTATTACTAGTCATTATTGTGCAAGTGTTAATTAGTCAGCCCTCATATATTTGCATTAATTTTATTTTTGGACAGAGCACAGACTGTGCACAGACAGCTCCATTCCCTGACAGGACTGCTATTATTTCTAGAATCTCTGTTGAGATATGAATCTTAAAAAACTAGAAAGTTCTATGAATATGTTTTATTAAGGCTTACCATCTTCCTAGAAAGCACCTAAATAGTCTAATAAAACTACTTTTAAAACCCAGAGGGGTCTGAGAAGCTGTGGTGGTTTCTTTGTTACTCAGCCTTTTGTCATGTTTGAGTAAAAGCTCAGCCCTCTATAAACTTGAGTCTGTTGATGAGGCAAAGACTTTTTCTCTTTGCTGTTGGAAACCTGTTTACTGTGCCTTTTCCATTACCCTTTATTTTTTATGCACACTGCCCTTTCTGTATCACCTGTCTCTCCAAGAAGATGCTGACAGCTTACTCTGCGCTACATGGCTGGCATTAACACACAGGTTTTGGTTACCACTGCTCCAGTTCTTAGACTGCAATTCATATTGACCTACAAGACCTGATCTCCAGGAGGAACATCATCTGAGACTTCACACTGAATATAAATGCATCCTTCCCAATACTGGATGTATTTTTCTGTAAGAAATCTGAAAGCACTTCCGATATCAAGCCTAAGCTCAGCACATACCTTACCAGAACATACACAGCAAGGCATATATGCAAGGTTTATACAGTGCATCTTAAATATAAGATTGGTTTAAATCTAGGAGAGGATATATCTTCAGAGAGTGGGCATTGGTTTAAGCACTTGTTACAAAAATGGAATAATCTGTTGACCAACACGCACCTGCAACTCAACTGCAGATACCATAAAGCTGGAGCACAACCCCACAGCTCTGGGAATTCTCATCTTCTCCTGGAGCAATATTATTTGTAACGATTAATGCTTCTACCGTTATTCATTAAATGCTTTCAGGCTTCTAAAATTTTCTCCAAATTTGAAGGATTTCCCACTAGGAAAAATCCCTGGTCCCACTAGGGACTGCTGTTCTGACACACACAGGAACTTTCAAAACTAGCTTCTGGTCAGGCCCACAGTAAGCAAGGAAACATTTCCAAGCGTATACATTTGAACGGCCTATTTCTGTGAACTATTTTCTCCAAAGTAAACTAGAGATACAACACAACCATGTATTGTCTGTTAAATGTTTGCTTCTACATTCGTAAGTTAACATTACATAGTAATACAATACATGTAAAACTAAAATATTCATATGCATAAAACATGTATTTATTTATAAAGAACATATATGTGTAAATACAGGCAAAGTATAAAAGCAAAACCAAGCACCCCGTTGAATGTGCCTCCTAGAGAGAAGACAACAGAACAAACCAATTAGAGATGCTAATAATACTAGTTAAAGTGCAGGGTATCCCATAAGATTAATAAAAGAATCCATAAGGACTAAACCCACGTTCTTGGATTCTTCTACTCTTCATTATCTTTGCAACTGAGACACAGCATAACATACTGTAACTCATTTTTCCTGGATTTGGAAACAGACAAGCTACTCCACAAACAACTAGAAAAGACAAAAAGAATGTGAATAAAATTTACTTTTTGACCCAAATAAGTGATGGAATTGGCTTATACAACATTTATTAGAAAGTCTTTAAAAATATCAGAGAATTAGCTGCTTAACTCTTTCTGAGTTTTAATAGGGCTTAGTTGCATAATTCCATTTAATCTCTGATAAACCTACAGGCATCTGTGATATAATACATTTTAAAACAGTGACCACAGTTAGAAAGGTAAGTTCAAAAAAGACCAAGTCTATAACACTAAAGAGCTCCAGTTCATTGCTAAAGCTAATTAATATAGCCCCATGTGAACGTCCACATAATCATGAAATTGAAGTTTATGGTGGTCTTTGTGAATATTAATGTGCTTAGGAAGAACTATGCTCACTTATAAAAGAGAACCTATTAATTCAAGTAGTATATCATGTTTAAGTGTGGAATATATTCATGTCAACATCTGATCATGCCTTAATATAAGTCAAATATGAGTTTTGTTGTCAGTGTTTTCACTGCAGTGAAAAGTCAGTGTAAAATCAAAAGCTCATCTACTCATAACAAACTGGGAAAAGAGAGATAGACTTTTAACAATGTTGCATAAATGCATCACACATGCTCTCTCAGGAAAGAAATCATGTTTTAATAGCACAGATAATAAGAATATGGAGGATAAAACCACCTCAGCTAATATAATTTATAAGAGTACCTAGCGCTGAAGTTGGTTTTAAAGGTAAAAGGCTAAATGAAGGTCCTCTAAATACAAAACCTGAAAATTTCCTACTTGATTCTAATTTCTGTCACTGCTGTACTAGGACAGAGGTGATAAATGACATGGTATGAATTACAGAATGTAGAGAACAAATATTATGCAGATATTCTTGCTAAATTACTGTTTCACACAGCAGACACACCATGATCCTAAACCAGTTTTATTGTCCTGAAGACTAACTCAGAAAATTAAGGACAGACTATGTTTGCTCATGAAGTCCTAATTCTTCCATGTACACCTGCATTATGAGGAAGATTTTAATCACCTGATGATACTCATTTTCACACAAGACCTCTGCCACAGCAAGTGCATAAACTTCTCTAAAAAAAGAATAATTAATTTCCTTGTGGATTTTCCTCTGGTGATCGTACCAAGAGTAGGTGAAGGCTTGATTAAAATTAATTGTCTTATCAACATCACTATTTTTTCCATGTGAACAATTGCTGCATTTTCCACAGCCTTGTTCCTGGAAAAAAACTGTACTATTCTGAGTGAAACTAGTTAAGTATAGCCTGAGGCAGACATGCAGCACGGAAAATGTCACCTCTAAAGTCTTGCAAAGTTATAAACCATTGAAGGGAGGGTCTGATGGGTAGAAATGTGAGGAAACCTCCATAGTAGATATCACTAGCAATTTCCTCATAATATGGCCAGATTACCAACTGGCATAAAATAGTTTCTTTGTGATTATTTCAGTCTTACTTGTAAAGACGTAAAATCTGTCTAAAAAGGCTGTATTTGAAGAAAGATGGAAGAAGACAAAAGGTTAGGATACTAGAGTATGAAACCAAACAAAAAGACATTATATAAAGACACTGCAAATCCAGGATTAGAAATCAGAAAAGGGAGATCTAAACTGCTTAGGCAAGAACTGGTAGATATCTTCCAGCAGAGACCTGCAACTCTGAAAAAAAGTGATGAGAAAGAATAGAGAAAGCACTGGGTTTGACTGAGAAATCATAGATAGGCTGGATAATGATATCATTGGAAATAGTCAGGAACAGAAAAGACAGATTAAGAGAGAAGGAAGACTGAAGCTCAAAAATCAAGGAACAGTCAGGTGAGATGAAGTGCCTGGAAGAACAGGCACTAAACTGTGCTAATAGAGGGTAGTGGGTGTGAGGCAAAAAGACTAGAACTGGGGACATTTGATCATTTCCAGGGACAAGCTTGCGCATGTGATTCTTCATGCTGAGATTTCATCCACTGGACTGGGGTGTAAGTGGATTGAATGGTGTACTGGGAAAAACTGGAAAGAAACAGAACTGGAACTAATGACTGGATGGAAGTAACAAATCAGAACATTTTGTTGGACCTGCACTGAAGATAAATGGAAAAAGCTGAAGAAATAGCACCTGTTCGAGCTTGTGGATCTCCAAACTGCACAATTACTCACTGCACCTTTGTATAGGCAAGTGTAGGTGTTTACTACTGCTGAAATATCCACCTCACTTCACAATATTCTAGGTTACACTTCTAATGATAACCTTATAAAGCCACTAATTTGATAGTCAAAGCATGTGCTCTGTGAGGCAAGAGATCGCTGACACACATGCATCAGCTTTGATGAAAGTTTGGCTGTGTTTGACTGTTCCCCTGGTAAAAGAAAATTACTTTTTTTTTAAATGGGTAATGGATTTTGTTTCATATTTCCATGACTTCAAACATTGGGGTTTTTTGTGTTCTCTAGCTATTTTTTTCCTCAATCAAAATTAATTAATGCTAAGAATTAGAAAGGAAAGAGAAACTGGACAACTGTCCAGATTTTTCCTCAAGGGATCCTGTTATTTTCTGTTTAGTAAACAAAGAGCTTTTATATACCCTAAGCAGCCCTGAAAGATTTGTTTTTCCAATGCATTTGCATTTCTCTAAAGCACCTGAAAAGTAAACATTGCATTACTAAGGGTATGAAAGTAACTATATACTGAAATGTATGCTTTATCTGTTTACACTGTCAGCTTCCAATGGGTTTAATTCTTAATCATTTCCCTAAATACATTTGCCTGTAACATACAATGGGGATTTTTAAGCAGCAGTGTTCCTGTATCTATGCATTAAATATGTTGTGTTCTGGGGCTCATTGTAATGATGAGTATTTTGAAGCTTGAAATGTACCAGCAAAACCAATGAATTTTAGGTTTCTTTATCCTATCGAAAAGGAAACAGTTCTGCTGTTCTACAATATTTTTCAAAGATATTTAGCTATAGACATATAGGTGTGTAGATATATGTATATAAAAATCATCAGGTTGAATGAAAGATCAGAATTCATATCACCCTACTTAAGGCACTTAATTGAAGTTCTTATTAGGAGAATAATCCTTCTTATTACACTATTAAAAAAAGAAAATAAGAAAGGAAAAGGTAATGATTTGGCTGTTTGAAAGATGCAATACAGACATCATCAAAGTATTTCTTGATACATCAGTTATCAAGGATGATTAAATTAGGGACATAGAGTTAAGTGCTTAAAGTTAGGTAATTGCGTAAAGTTAGGCAAGTAACCAATAAGTAATGCTCACAGACAGACACTGCGAGCACAGCTCCACCGCTCTCGCACAGTGCTTGATTCTTACAGGATTTTGATGCACATTGAGCAAAAGGCTCAGACTGTTTAAAGTAAGGTTTTCCACTTCTCACAGTTTGGTCCCACCTGACTTTATTTTGCAGTTGTGGTGGTCCCAGTTCCCCCCACCCATCCAGGGTAAGGGGAAAAGGAAATGACAGAGGAAACAGGGACAGACGAGCTGCAGGGTTTTTTCTGTAAAAGTACTTCTGTATTCTTTTTGTCTTACTCCTTATTTTATCACAATAATGAGATCAGCAAAACAATAGAAAGTCATCACAGTTTGCACAAATATAAAATGGAGAGAACATTGACTGATTATCACCAGGGAGTGAGACAAAGCAACTATTTGTTTGTCAATTACTTAGACACCTACAAATATGTGATCATTTAGACTTTATTTTTGCTTATATTGTCTTTTAAAGATGGTTCTTTCTACATGCTCTCTGTTTACTCTTTGTGGATTTTTTTTTTCCAAGAAAAGACAGCAACAAAAGTGGTTGGTTTTTTAATGAGTAAATGGAGAAAGTACATCACCAAGGCTGTCACTCAGAAGGAATATTCAAATAATTAGCAAATAAAAGTGTATTTTTCTTCAGGGCTAAGTAATTTAAATGAGGTATCAATAATTTAGACACTACTGAGCTCTAGCTTGCAGGCTTTATAATGAAGTTATGTGACTATTTAAATACCTCATACTAATTGATGCCTACACACAGTAAAAATTGCCTGTTTTCTAATAGATTAAATGCCCGGATAACTGCCTTAATTAAATGAAATTAAGATTCTCCTACCTAGTAATGTATGTATTGTACCTGCTGAAGGAAGACTAAGCAGAAAGTCATGTAGAATCTCATGTTTAAGGATTAATCTTATAAAAATTAATGCAAATCAATAAAATTTATCTGTTAGTTTCGTTCAGTAAACTGAAATCTGCAGTCTACCAATATGAATTTTGTTAGTTTACACAGCTTACCAACAGAATTTACCTAAAAAGCTATGACGTATGATATGAGTAATCAGAGAGTACTTCTGAAATATAACATATAATTTTCCTTGTTTCAGAACTTGTTTCTGCAGATGTTGCAGACTTCGTGCTTCATATTCTAATCATGTATACATGGGCACCATCAGTGACTGTATTGGCCAAAGAGGATTTTTCAACTCACTGCTTGCAATTTGGTAAACCTTCCTGTCTGAGATTAGAGGTAAGTATCAGGTGTCTACAACTGGCTTTTACAGTCCTTCAGGCAGGAACAAGAGAGAAAAGAATGAGTTCCCAGACACTGATCTATCACTCGAAAACATGAGCTGGTTAGTTTGCTTTTCCCAAGACAAAACACTCTGATGCTTTCAGAAGGATATATTAGATACCCTTGCTTGTATTCAAACTCGGTCATGAGCAGAGGAAATGACCACCCTGTGCCTCAAGTCCCCAGAACAAAGTGAGGTTTTTCAGTCAAACACTTTTCCTTCTTGTACTTGCCTTTATCACAAAATCACAGAGAACTAGAGTTTAAAGAAGATACCTTAGACACCAGTTTTAATCTTCTCTCCCTGGGAAGGTAAGTAAATTCCCTTCCATTTCTTTTCTTTCCACCTCACGTCATCTTATTCTTAGCCTCAGTTTTAGATAATATAGCCAGCTCCTCCCTATCCCCACAGAACTGCACAATACATTGTACACTTTGATTTCCCCAAAGAAATCTCACAAGCTTCTATAAGATATTTCTATCATCTTTTTTTCCTCTCTTTTCTTTCTAAAGCGGAAAAATATCAACGAAGATAAGAAACATACAGTACCAAATCCCTCCATGCAATTATCTCCTACGTTTGTGAAGGCTGTAGAGATGAGAATAAAACTGCTCAGAAGGAAATATCTTTTAGTACTTTTGTTATGCAACATTTTTGCCTCATGTTAGACATAAATTGTCTGTGAAACACCAAATACCTTCTTGAATGAAAGTGTCACAGACAACCATAATGTGAATTACAAATGTTTTGCTGTGATAAAGGTCAAAAAAAGTATTCTTACTAGATTTATTTATCACATTATTTTTATATGTTCTTCAGGGCATATGTCAGCTGGAGTAATTTGCCCTAACTCCAGGATCCCTGATAATTTACACTAAATTGAGTAGCTGACTCTCAGTTTCTAAACACAAAATGTTCCAAAATGGAAATAGAGAGCTAAAAATTATATCGAGAAACAGAAGATATTTCAGACAGAGTTACTGTGTCTGATGTGACATTTCCACACTGTTATATGAAATTTGCAATGGAAATAAAGCAGAGTAGCAGCACTTCCTAACTTAGGCTCTATATCCACCAAATATTAGGCAACCTGTATAAGCAGAGATGACACCTTTTTGCTAACTGACAAAAAATATTTGAAAGAGGGCAAAAATCATCTGTAGCTGCAGAGACTTGTTTTGGCTACTTACACAAGCGTGTCCTGTAGAAAGTCAATAGGACTGTGGCGTTATTAAACACTGTGCCCCTTTTTACACACAGTTTTGCGAATCTTTCTGAGGACACATTTCTGAGGAACTCCTTCAGATTTGACTGTGGAGCTTAATAAATCTAAGTATACTAGGCAGAAGTAATTTAGGAGAACTGAAAACTGGTGTCAGGTATTTTGAGTATTTTGGCAACACATTGTTTCTTATTTGCATCTTCTGATACTGGACAGAAAATTCTAAATTAAAAAAAAGTTTGAAATGTAAAGGGAAGAGGAAAGAGACATTATGTTCTGGCTCTTTCTATATCCTATTTAACAATTTGCAATCAGGGACAAGTACTAATGCTTGAATAGTTGTTTCATGATCTATGTCAAATAAATATTATTGTCCCATTAATTCTTCAAATAAAAGATATGACATTAAAAATAGTATACACAACAAACTATATTTTTTCCTCATAACAAAAATACATTTATGGTCTAAATTTGTAGCCATGTTTGACTCACAGGAAGAGTTTGTTGATAATATAGCATTGGTTTATGATTCTTAATGCAGTGTGGTAGGAAAGAATAGACATGATGCAACATGATTTCACAGTGAAGATTTTTGCACAGGGAGAATTTACAGAAGTAATTTTCCTGGGTTTTTTTCCTTATTTTTACTATTTTTCTGGATTACCTTGGTAGAGGATTACCAGTCCTACACACAGGATGTTTATCACTCAACGAAGTGTGGAAATTTACAGAGGGAATATCATTGTAATAAAAGGATTGCATAGCTCCATTTTCAGATTTATTAAAAACTGAGAAGCAAGTGGAAACCGTAGCCTCAGAGACAGGAATCAGTCCTTTGCTGTTGTTTATATCCTGCTGTCCTTTAGTCTGAAAGGGCTCATGGAATTTTTCTGATCACCATTTCCATCCACAAAGGAAATAACAAGGATAAAATGTTTGGTCATAACTAAGGATAGAAATGAAAATTGAAACGTGGATTTTCCTAATATTTTGACGTTACTAGGCAGACTAAAAACTTCTTCAAATGAAATATTGATTTTTCTGACAACTCCAAGAAGAATCCTATTTGAATTCAGCTAAACTAATTGCTGTTTATCTGACATTAAAGGAAAAAATAGCAAAAAATTTTCCAGTTTAATATATCATAACCTGTGAAGCTATTGTTAAGGTTCACTGTACATTGAGGATCCCTAGTGCACAGAATGAGAGCTGCCAAAAAAAAAAAAAGATAATAAATGTTTACTTAGCTACTGCTAGATACTGTTTTTTCTTCAAATTCCAGAATAAGGAAGAAATAAATAACAACACAGCTTTGGGCAGAGTACATAACTGAATAATATTCTCTAAGAATATTTTGCGTATGTTATTGATGAAGGTAAGCACAGATTTTTATTTTGGGAAATGATGCATGAAATATACTGTATACAACAAATGCTAGCAGCTAATCCTACAAGAGGAAAAATATTTTTCTTCTTAGGATTTCTAATGTTTTGGAACATTACAAGTGTCTTAACTTGGAGACACAGAAACATAATCAAATTCAAAGGCTGAATAATAAAACTGACAATGTTGACATTTAACTTCCATTGTCATAAGCCATAAGAGATAATAAATTTAGTATTTCATACATATTGATTATTTTCTGTTTCAGGTACAGAAGCCAAATTCTTATTATCTATGAAAAAGACAAAAGATTTCAACTCAACCCTTAGCTATCTAATTAAAAAAGAACTGATGCTAGCAAACTAGCCGATAATTAAACATAAACATGAAGAGAAGCAGGGAGAGTACATCACAAAATGGACTGTATTAATTAATAAGATGACTTTAGCTTTAGTATTTCATGCAAATATCTCAAAGCATTTTCATTTGCGTTTTGCAGAACACTTTGCAAAATAAGCAATTTATATGCAACTGAGAGACAACTGTTCCTGGGGGCCAATGTGGTTAAAATGATGACTGAATGATATTTCTCCTTAGTCAGCACTAGTGGTTAAAGCTCCTAAAAATTAATTTACAATGATAGTTGGTGCTGTAATGGCGTTTGCCAGGTTTACCTAAGATCATATTTTTTACAATTATTTCCAAAAAGGAAGGCGTAAATTTTGACCATTTGTCTCAGTCATAGTTTGGAGCAAGAAGAGTGGGGAACAAAACAAAAAAAAAAAACAGCATCAAATCTGAGTCCACTAAACACGAATCACAGACTCAAGAGAATTGTTTAGGTCAGAAGGGAACTCTTGAGACTGTGTAGTCTAACCTAATAGTTATTTTTAACTGAGGTCATAACTGTAAGTTCTTCACATAAGCTGAAATTTTTACTACCAACTTTAGTTTAATATTAGACTTTTTCCTATTTTGTGTAAGGCTATGAAAATAGGAAGAAAAATATAACAGAGAAACTTTAATTAGAGGAAAAGAGGAGGAATAAGGATCCCATAATAAACTGTAAACTATTTTTTAAGTCACTTTACCAGGATTTGTAATGCTAGAGATAGAAAGGCAAATTAAGAAAGTGAAAAACAATCTTGTCTTTTGAAGAAGAGCTTCCAAGATTTTCTTTTCAGTATTCAAAATCCCAAAACAAGTTACACACCCTTAAACTGAAATGTTCCTGAACTTCACAAAATTACTTTCCTTTTCTGTATCTCAGAAAATTCTCTATAACATTCAAAATGGCTCTTCATAAACACTTTCTTCTTGCTTTAAACTCTCAGAAGATTTGGTCTCAGCAGTTTACTTGGCAGTTTACCTGCCCACCACACCCCACTTTCAAAACCATCCAGGTTTTCAAATTTCTTCTTAGCAGTCTGCAGTTGTTAATAAAACCTTTGATCTATTCTAAATAGTTGTTAAACCAGAAACCAAGTAGAGTCAAGGAATAACAGTGTTCATTCTCATTTATGACTGACTGTATCTACGCAAACTTCTAATGATATTAAACAGACAGTTATTTTTGTTGTACCTCAGTTTGGAGGCAGAAAAACTGACTGCTCCTGAAATGTTTCCTAAAAGCCTAATGGTCCATTGTATCCCCAAGTTCTTTTTAGTTTTATTATTTCATAATGGCTATCAAAGCAAAAAAAGGAAAATGTTTTCATAAAGGAGATACTGCTCAAACTGAAGCTTTGCATTGATCCTAATACAATAATTTCTTGGTAACCTAATTGTATCTCTCCTATCTAAGCTTTTAAACAGCTTTTCCTTAATCTTACAAGAAGAGAAATACTCATAATTAGTAAAAACAACATGAGATGAAAAACAGTACCAATGTTTTTTCTTTGGGGGAAGGATGTATTTTAGCTGCTTTCTATACAATGCATATACTATGTAAAAAGCTAGTTGTTTCTCCAATTTACAAATTACAGTTAAGATATAAGATTGATGGAAATGTTTTAAAATTTACCTCTCTCATCCTTTCTCCCGTTCAAAACCAAAATGAAAATAAATGTTAATCTCTCCTTTTCCTTGCACTTTTTTTTTCTTGTTAATCCCAATTCACCTAATTTAAGCATCCCTTAAGACCTTTTTAATTATGAAAATATAAAAGGATCTAAATATCCCTCTGTGTCATTGAGAGAACTATCCTAAAGAGAGTCTCAAAGTTTGTTAAAAAAAATTTAGTAACATTTACACATTACCCAGACACTTCAAAAAATTCACAGTTTAAATTCCATGAAGACTCCAGTTACTAGAAAAGTGTGTGTCATCTTGAATTAATGTTTATTGACAAACTGGAGAAGACAATGAGCAAGCTTAGAAATTACCATATTACATTTTAATTCTAATAATTTAATATTTTTTCAAGTAAGCCATGATAATTACTCCAAATAGAGTTTGTAATTTGAGCTAGAAAAATTGCTAGAAGAAAATAATACATTTAAATGCATCTTATTTGCTAGCCCGAATGTAAGAAAGATATTTGTCGTTGACGATAAGCCAAAAAAGGCATATTTTATTTCATCAGTTTCTCTCACCAAATATTTTCTCGCATTTATCATTTCTCTCCACATAGTAATTTGAAAGGTAAGACTTTTGTTTAGCAGTTGTTTTGTGACCACTTCTATCAAAATAACTAGAGAAAACTGCCTTATTGAATTGAACCAGCTGGTAGCTCTAAAAGTAATTAAAAATCCTTAAAAGCTTTACAACTTTTACAAAAAACTTGTGCTTATTTTGATTGTGCTTTCTAATTTTAACTTGATATATTATAAATTTTTGAAAGATGGAAAATGAAAAAAAAAATTCAAAAAAACCTGAACAGCTTAAATACCATATGCTGAATTAGAAGTTTAAGTGCCCAAGTTAATTTTAAAATGGAACAGCTGTAACATTTTTGAGTCAGTTTTGTCATGATAATTTTAGAATGAATAATTTCTAATGGATTATAATTTATAATGATGGATCAAATTATTTATATATCATAGCATAATACCACGAGTTTTCACATTTGAAACTTTTTATGGAATAAGTAAAAAAGAATACACAACATAATCAAAGAGTACTTGTATTTGCATTTAAAATATATCAAAGTATTTGCAGTATTATTTATCATGCCCATAATTTTATACACTTATAGTGGAAATTTTAGAATATGAGGTAAACTAGAGTCACTGTAATAGAAACCTATTATAAAACCCATGCTAAAAGAGTATGACAATTGAATTGACTATCGCTCAACTCCAAATTGCTGCTTGAGCTATATTTATGTGTATTTTATATATGTCCTCTATGGTAATACAGTATGGTTGAACTACTGTAGAGTTTGGGCCTCTAAATGAGACCAAACTGATTTTCAAAAGTGAATTCCATAACTTAGAATTTATTGTTGAAACTGAACTTTTTAATTTCCAAGTTAATATTTTTTGCGTTTAGAGGACCATTCTAGTCAGATTATTTACCTAACACTGATGAGATGGCACTTCTATTTTATATTTTTTCTGTAAAGTTTCCAGTAATCTTTCTAGGCTAAAACCTTCAGTAGAAATATAAAGAAAAATCATGTTCCTATAAACTCTAAAGTTATAAAGTAGCAAATGAGTATCTTTTCAAGGTATAGTTCTTATGACCATGCCCATTGATTGATGACTTTTTACCTTTCTTATGCATCACAGAGGACCCACTGAAGGTATTTCCATCTGCACTGAAAAAATACCAGAGCACAGGAAGGTGGTGACCTCAGTTCTGCTAATCAATCCAGGCTGAAAACTGGGAATGGGGGAAGATGGGTATAACAAATTGGGAGAAGAGAAAGGAGATTTACTTAAAACATTCACACAACATTACAATGAACATTTTAACTTTGGGAACAACATGTATGATATTTTTTTCCCCCTAATATTAAAAGCAAGTTGTTCAGTCTTTTTTCAGCATTTGATACACCTGGATAACAAAAATTGGGTGACTGCATAAAGGATCTTGAAACAGTTCTATATTTTTGATAGATTTTGAAAATGTATACAGAAAGAACTACAAAATTGATATGACATTTGAAAGACTGAAATAAGTCAATAAGATTTATACACACTTGGGAAAGACTGTCTAAATAATGGTATTTCTTCATAGCCCATTCTTCTAGGATAGACCAAGAGGGCTTTCACTATAGAAATGACTGGTAAATTCATGCAAGTACCTGCTGAGCTAAACCCAGCCACCTGTTCAAGTACAAAAGGTGAGAGATCTATAATCTCTTAAATTGGTTTGAGAAAAAGCAAACAAACCAGAAAGGGAGAAGTTTTTCCCTTTGTCTTTTTCAGTTGTAGAACATGTCAGCCTTCTGAATTTTAATTATATCGTTTTCATGACCTTTAAGTGAAGCTGGCTTACAAGTTTTGAGCATTGAAATCTTGAGTGACAGCATCATAGGAATTTTTCTAGTCTATAGAAATTTTGAAGTGGATGTTAAATAAAGAAACAGAGAAAATTAACCTAAATCTGAAGGAACAGGCTCCATGGGCTCACACACTATGACTCAACTACCACCCCTGATGACAGTGCTCATCAATGAAACATATTCTGCAAACTTTAAGTATATTCCAGAAATTTCCATAATTTTACCACCCCAGAAACAATCATAGATTCATAGAATCATAAAATATCAGGCTGGAAAGGATCTCAGGTATTGCTTAGTCCAAAATCTCTTGGCAAAATCAAGGTCTAGATAAAGAAATCCAAGATGACATATGATTAAAACATATTTGAAAAAGGATATTATTTCCCTCCCAAAGCTAGGATTTCCTTGGAAAGTCTTTTTTATAGTTTCAAAATCTTTAAAGGAATTTTTCTTTTCCTTGCCAAAACAGGGGGGTTTGGGAGACAGGACAGGTTGTAGGGGGTGATGGATTGCTCTAAGTTCCAGTTTGATGGCTGGGCAGAGGGGAGGGGGGGAGAACGGTGAGAGGTTGCTTCCAGTTGTTGCCGTTTCTGCTCAGCAGCTGCTGTGAGCGGGAGCCGTGTTTTGCTGGGTTGGTGGAGGCATCTTGGAGGGAGCTCCCCTAACTCAGCCCCCAACTCCACGTGCCCTGTGCTGTCCTTTGGAGAGAAAGCAATCATCACTACCTGGATGGTGCAGATTCCCTGGGGGCCGACAACACCTGCAGAGGAGTTGCTACCCTACCACACCCCAACCCTGCAGTCCTTTTGGACAAAAAGACGAGGAGACGGCCCTGTCTCCTCCTGNCATAGATTCATAGAATCATAAAATATCAGGCTGGAAAGGATCTCAGGTATTGCTTAGTCCAAAATCTCTTGGCAAAATCAAGGTCTAGATAAAGAAATCCAAGATGACATATGATTAAAACATATTTGAAAAAGGATATTATTTCCCTCCCAAAGCTAGGATTTCCTTGGAAAGTCTTTTTTATAGTTTCAAAATCTTTAAAGGAATTTTTCTTTTCCTTGCCAAAACAGGGGGGTTTGGGAGACAGGACAGGTTGTAGGGGGTGATGGATTGCTCTAAGTTCCAGTTTGATGGCTGGGCAGAGGGGAGGGGGGGAGAACGGTGAGAGGTTGCTTCCAGTTGTTGCCGTTTCTGCTCAGCAGCTGCTGTGAGCGGGAGCCGTGTTTTGCTGGGTTGGTGGAGGCATCTTGGAGGGAGCTCCCCTAACTCAGCCCCCAACTCCACGTGCCCTGTGCTGTCCTTTGGAGAGAAAGCAATCATCACTACCTGGATGGTGCAGATTCCCTGGGGGCCGACAACACCTGCAGAGGAGTTGCTACCCTACCACACCCCAACCCTGCAGTCCTTTTGGACAAAAAGACGAGGAGACGGCCCTGTCTCCTCCTGGAGTGCAACATCATGTCCTGCTGTCCTTAAACATAACTGCACCAAAAGGAGTACAGATAGATCTTAAACCATTTCAAGGTTTGGGGTATGTTATTGTGTGTCCTGCTCTGGTTTTGGTTATATATTTATATATATATATGTATACATATATATAAATAAAATATTATTTCTGTGTTTATTTTCCAATTTAGACAGTTCATTAGACCATTTTTATATATTTGTAGTTAAGAACTGTTATCCTTCTCTACACATTTTTCCTTATTAAATCTCTTAATTTCAAAGGTTGTGGTGCATTTCCTTTAAACTGAGACAGTCATATATTCTCTCAGAATATTAAGCTGGAATCTCTGAAAGACTAAGGGCTTTTGCTGCCTTTTGACACCATGGAATATCAAATAAATAAGTCTTTTGTGACATCATGACCAAGTATTAATATTTATCTTCTGCAGATGCTTTATTGTTTTCTCTCCAGTTTATTTCTAAAGTGTTCCTGAAGGAGAATCCTTTATCCTTCTGACATCAACTTTTTGCACAGTATTATTTTCATATTATTTTGTGAACTGAAATAATCAGAATTAGAACAGCTGTTTAAAGTAACAACAAATTTGTTGCACTTGTTGCTATTTCACATACAAGTATACTCACATTATTTTAAGTGCAGTATTTCAACTGATATCTGCAGCCAATTTAATCCCAAGGTCCTGGCGTTTACTACTTACAATACTATTTGAAGATCTCCATATGAAACTTTCTTCCAAATCTGTGAAACTTTCCCCAATTTGAAATAGACCTTGATTTAATTCTAGTTCCAAAGCCCATAAGAATTCTTCAGTTTGATTGCAAGATGCTTCAGCAGAACACATTTTGGAGAGCTTTTATTTTCATGCAGTTACCTCAATACTCATTATTCAAGAAATTCATAGCTTCTGAGATTTTCTACAGCAACCATTTCTTATTTTTTTTCCATAATAGGTCATAGACTCGCAAATAACTTTAAACTGAAATCCTGTGTTTATAATTAGAACACAGACATTAGTTTTGGCCCACAGCTATGTTAAAAATTTCTGCTTCTTTTTCTTTCATCCTCTTGTTTTGTCACTGAGGGAAAGAGATAAGTTTGTCCTAAAGATTTTAAAGCCACCTTCTGCAAAAATTTGGTTTTTTCCTGTGGTTATTCCAAGTTTTTCAGGGTAGACTTACCCCTGAATTTCTTAGGTTGAACATTGGAAGTATGAGATAACATACTTACAAACCTTTTACATTTCAGTCACTGACATGAGCCACAAGTACATTAGTATTTCTAAAACCTCCAACTAGGAATTCCTTCTGTAATTAAAAATTGTACAAATACCAAAACCTAAAAAACAACAAGTAAGACATATAATAACTCATGAGATATGAAGATCTATAAATAAACTGTTATTTCTGTGTTTATTTTACAATTTAGGCAGTTCATTAGACAAGCACAAATCACTCAGCACAGTCAGCTATTAAGAGATCTTGTCTCTTGCAGAAGTATCTGGGAAACCAAAGTGAAATGGAATGTCATTAGGATAGATGCTGTTCAAAACTGTTGAACTGGATTAAAGCTGCTTTGTATTGTCAGATGAACAACTAGCAGTAAACACATGCTTACGAATCCAAACCCTAACTTGGGCAATTAGTATATGTTATTTTTCAAGACTTACAGGGTTATGCCCTAAGAAGCATTACATGGTGTGGAAAAAATGGATGTACATCCTAGATTCTGTTTGGATACCTCTGTACAATCTTGTAAAGTCAGAACTAAATAACTTCTCATGTCTAGATTAAATGTAAAGGCATCCTGATGTACATTCTCTAAATTGTGTGTCATCACTCACAAAGAATTACCATAACAGCAGGAATCCTGGCAACTGGCTCACAACTCACTGAGCTTTGAGGCCCTCAGATTCCAAGGATGCTTGGTAGCAAGATGTTGCAGAGCATCAGAAGGCATGCCTGCCTACATTTGCATGGGAGAGCAGAGACATGGTTGCAGGAACCACGGAAGAAGAACTGGTGTTAGAGGAGGCACACCATCAGCCACACAGTAGTGGTGGCCATTGCTTGTGTGGCTGACGGTGTAGAGCCCATGGTGGTGAATCCACCTGAAGGTCAAAAAGAAATAATGGAAGGGCATCTACCTCCAGCATAGCTTGCCCAGCACCTCTACACTGTGCCAGCGCTACCATCCATGACACCGTGGCAGTGGTGTCACAGGAGTGCCTGGCTAGCACCTTACAAGCAGCCCAGTCTCCACCCCTATGTCAGCCAGCCCACTGGTAGAGCCTCTGCATCTGGCCATCCTGCAGGCTCATTTCCTAACGACTGGCATTAATTTTGTTGATTGCCTTGGATGGCGTGAGCCCTTCTTTCCCATCCACTGCCCCCTCCCCACTCCTGCCTCTCCCAAAAGAATGTTCTGAGAATAAAGAAAAGAGGATGAGACCACCTGATTTCCACCAGGCTGCTGTCCCAGTTCAACAGGAGTCACCCTTCAGAGGGCCTCTGAGGTCCCTGAGGCCTGGAGATGGATTTTCTTCAATCTGAGGATGACAAGGTTTCCTGATACAGGTTTGAAGATGCAGCCCAGACCCTTCATGGGTGTGCATGAAGAATAGTAACAAGTGAAGCAAAGAAGTTAGAGAGACAACTATTCCTTTCAAGAAGCACAAGACTGCAGTTTTAAGTTCTTTTCAAGATTAGGCTATAAACAATTTTAAACACAATAAAACAAGAAAGAAAAACAGTCAAAATGCTTTCCTCCTTTCCTATTTGGTACTTTGGCAACTGTATCTGGACTCCTGTGTCCCATTCCGGTCTCCTCAATCCAAAAAGGACATTGATGTGTAGGATGTGGGCCCGGACCAGAGCTTTCAAGATAGTGAGTGGTCAGATGTCCTGATAAAAATAACAGGCACACAGCAAGTGAGGGCATGCTGAGAGATGGCAAGATTCTAGAGCAGGTTGCTCAGACAAGGTATGGATTTCCCATCACTGGAGGTGTTCAAGGTCAGGTTGGATGGGGCATTGAATGACCTGTTCTAGTGAAAGATGTCCCTGCAAAGGGATTGAACCCAATGATCTTTAAAGGTCCTTTCCAACCCAGTCATTCCGTGCATGTATTATGTATGATACTTTGGTCAACATCAAAAAGAGAAGGTCCACGGGTGGACCTGAATGGTGCCTACTGGGAGGATGTAAAGAAGACGAATCCTGACTCTTCTCAGAGGTGCTCCGTCGTAGAAGGAAAAGCCACACCAGTCCCACACTGGCAGATAGAGAAATTCCAGTTAGATAAAATGAAAAGATTGTTCTCAGACATGGAGTATGTGCCCAGGGAGGTTATAGAGTCTCCATCCTTGAGGGCATCCAAACATGACTGAAAATGACCTGAGCAACCTGACCTGACTGGGGCTGCTCTGAGCAGGAGCTTGGACCACAGACTTCCAAGGGTCTCTCTCAACCTCTGTGCTACTGTGATTCTTTGAATGTCAGCCTTCCTGCCTTAGGTAAAAGGCACCCACCCACAGCCTTGTGGAATGTGGCATCTGTCCCACCACCATCTAGGTCCTTACGTCAGGCCATTACCAGCTTGGGTGGCAAGCCCACCACAGACCTGTGGCACATCACCACCAGAAACTGCCCCATGGGTGGGCTTTGTTCTGCTGATAACAAAGCAGTGGTCCTCCCTCCCTGTAGTCTCCTTCTCCTGCCCACATCTCACCCCTTTGCTGTTCTGCCTCTTGAATAGAATTGGGTAATAAATAAAATTAATAAATGTGAATGCACAGCCTAACAGCTGCTGTTTGAAAAATGTTGTTTGGCTGTTGGGAATGAAATGATCCATGGAGTTTGTCAAACCAAGCCTGCTTTGGTATAACCCTTTTACACATCCAAAGCTTATAACTCATGTACTCACCAACCATAAACTTCATACAAATGAAAAAAAATTAATCCCATCTACTTCAGGCTCTCAACAGAAACTCAGTGTGCAAGCAGCTTGAGAGTAGGGGTAAACTAGCCTGAAGAAGTCCTAAAATTTACTTTCTAGACATAAAGATATCGTGAGAGTAAACCTAAAATTATGATTTAGATTTCTTTTAAAAGGCTAGAAACTTCTTCACTTCTGAAGTTATCTATATAAAGTTGTTCTTTGGGTGGGGTTGAAAACACAAATATTTCTTCCTGTGAACATTCCCAAATCACATGCATTTATGCACAACACTGTAAAATCAGTGCTGCCTTGCATAGCTTCTTGTACTTCATCAGCAAATACACTTGCCATTTTATCTACTGTCTCTAGGCAACACACAGCTCTAATGGAAGGCAATTTTGAAAAAAAGAAATAAAATTTTTCAAGCATAATAGTCCCTTCACCTTAAGGTAATTTTTTTAGACTTCAACAATTAGATTGATTTTACTGAGTATGGTGAAACTTTCTTATTCCACAGATGCAAGCCTGTCTTCCAAACATAAAACTTCCTACATTTTACAGTTTTCACTTCAGCAGAGTAAATGAATAGTTGAGTCCGATTACAGCTGAACAGTTCAACCAATTATGGTAGCATATTACACAAATATAAGTTGACATAATGAAATTCCTTCTGGACAGAAAATAAAGACATGAAATTTAAATTAGCCACACCCTTAGATTTTCCCTTCTTGACAAAAAGGCTACTAGTAGGATAATCTACAGAATATTATCTGTTCAACCAGTTCATTTGTTTATGGTTTTGTTTATTTTCTAGTAAAATACCTTCACTTTAAAATAAATAAATAAATACATACATACATACATGCATGCATACTTGGGACTGGACTGATCTAATAAGGAACCAGAGAAAATCTACAGAATTTTATTTGTTCATTTGTTTATGGGTTTGCTTATTTTCTAGTAAACTATCCTCACTTAAACATAAATAATGAGACTGAACTTACCTAATAAAGAAACAGAGAAAAACTAGGTTGTAAACAGATGGAAGAAAATTGTGCTATATTTTTGAGTTAAAAAGAAAGAGAAAAAAAACCTTCATAAGATTTTGATGGTCAATAAGTGTCTGTAGTTTATAGATGTGCAATATACCTATAAAAAGTCTCAGATCTGTCACAGAATTAAGCCATATACTCCTCTGACTTATTGTTAAGAAACTCCGAACATTAAGTTCTATATTAATAGTTAAAAAAAAAAAACAAAGAGCTCTTTTTATGTCTCATAGGAGCCTTCTAAATAGATCTAGACCATGATTCTGATTTTTGATTTGCAGTAGGAATTAGTTCTATAATGTCAAGAAATTTGTTGCTGTAACAATTTTAATTGTCTAATATTGTGATTTGTTTGTTGTATTACTGATCCTGAATGCATAGTTCATTGAATGCCAGCTAATTACTAGTTGTTAATTAACCTAAACTTTTCTTCAATCCTGATTTGAATTAAACTACAGAAATAAAGCAGGGTTGTTGATTTTTTTCATGTTGCAATAGGGTTCATATCTATTTCTTCACATTTCCCTTGCTTATCACTTGAGATTATAATTTTTAAACTAGGAGACACATTGAAGGCTTATCCTTTAACTGTGCACTAGCCTTAGGACAAATTCAGCTAAAACAATAAAACCAGCCCATGTTCTAGATAAGCTTGTACAATATCGGGGGCTAATACGAAGCAAATTGTTAAAATTTCTCGGACTCATCATCTGCAGGTAAAGCTTTTTAATAAAGTTTCAGCAATCAAGATGCATCTATTAATATTTATCTTCTCCTATTCCACCTTCATGTTTCTTCCCGTATCAAACACTTAAGACATATTTATCTTTTTGTCCTGTAAAACATCGTCCTTGCTTTCTTCATTGAGTAATTAAATGACAAATCGTTTACTTTCAGATAGACATAATCATCTATTGAAGGTTAAAATAACAAATTAGCTGTTAAGACATTCTTTGTGTTTCACATTCCCTACATAAATTAAGTGTTATTTTGTTGACAGGACAGTGATAGTAGCCTTTTTCTTGCTTTCAATAGTCAGTTCCTATTCAATAGACAGTTCTAAGAAAGTGAGCATAAGCTCTAATATTCAGTAGTTTTTAAAAACTTGGTCTGCTTTTATTTAAGTTATCAAAAATGCAACTAAGTGTTTACATTAGTCCTCCCAGGTACTAACTTTCATGTAATATATAGCACACAAAATGAAGTAGATTAACAGTCTTGGACTTTATGGCCATTTGCCTGTGGAAACTTTAAATCTCCTTTATTTTCTCTCTTAAGTCACCTTATGTCAACTATGACAACTTCTCCAAGGGTTGCCAAGGGCAAGACTTGATGTATCAGTTGTGCCAATCTAAGTCTTGCTGCCATTAGATTCAAGTGTCTTAAATTATGTGGTTGACAAGTTCAAGGATTGGCTCCAGAGATTTGGACAGACCACCTCCAGACACATATATACACTTCCTCCTTTCCAAGGAGAAAGACAAGGAGAAAAAGAAAAAGTCATGAACAGGTAACAAGACATTTGTCTCTAGAGACTTCAGTTACTTTTCTACTCCCAATCAAAAGAAGCTGCAAGAGAAAACAGTTCAGGAATGTGACATCCAACTTGCAACAGACAAGAAGTTTTGAAAGTCTTGGGTTATGAAGGCCATTAGGGTGGGCTTATTTTGGTTTTGGGTTTTGGGGTTTTTGGCTGAGGGAAAGGTCTTAAATTCATTGAACTCAGTGAATGAGTAAATTAAGTCTGGGAGTCATCAGATAGAAGTTAACATTAAAAGACTGGAGAAGACCAGAGGACTGTGCACCAGAGCTAACAGACAGACGGTCTACATCAAGAAATACTTGAGCTTGAGGAACGTGAGTGAGAAAATAAGAATCAGGGATCTTCAGATGCAGCAGGCAAAATTTCTACTTCATCAACAACTGTGTCCCAAAATAAAAACACATATGGACACATGGGCAGAAAAAATTCCATACATTTAAAAAATTTTAAGTAATTATACATAAATATATTATAAAGGCTTTTCCCTGACCCTCCCGTTTAGGCTGCACAATGATAAACACATTGCTTATCACTAAAATTGTAGGTTACTCTTTCAGCTTCCTCATCTGAATTAGTAGTGATGATACACTTCTGTTTGACAGTCAAGTTTCCAAACATTAAATTAAGATTGTTAAGGACTCAGAGTTTTTAAACTATTAGATGAGGCACACATTAAACTACACCTTATTGTGTTAAGTAGCATTACCAAAATAAAATAGACTACAGAGTATAAAAAAGGAGGGCTTTAAACTGACCAGTGGACTATAAATTATCTACCCTTAATTTATGTTAGGTTTGTTAACTCCATTTTAAACCACAATTTACTTGGCAACAAGTTTGAGCGCTCAAAGTTTAAAATGTTATCAGTTCTCTGAAGAATCACTCTTCAGCTTATTTTATAAGTTTCTTTCAAATAAACATATGACCTGGTGACATCTAACATACAAGGAACAAGACTGAAGTTATTAACAACATGATGAAAGAGTAGCTTGTGGGCACAGCGATAAAAAATTATTTATATCTCAGCAAGCCATGATGAAATAGGAAAGAACAATGCATTGGAAGTCAGCATGTAATGCTGTCTCGTAATGAAAAGAAATGTGATAAAGTCATGTACACTGACTCAATATCAGGTCATGGCATCTCATTATGATATGGAGTACTTCAAAATTAGAAATTTTGATTGACCCAAATATGCTACTAAGCTATTTGCTTCCCAGTCTTTTCTCTCCACTAGATTTCTGATCATTTTACTTCATTGCTTGCATCCCTCTACCTGCATAACCTACTACTTCATTGGTAAGTTTTGCCCTGCACTCAGGCTTTGCAGCACCTAGTGGCACTGAGATCAGACCTCTCGACCTCATCTCAAAGGTCAAGGCACAGCACCACTCCTCTGAATCCCGCTTCAATTGCTTATTTAGGAAACTTCATTACTGTTATGAAACAAAATTAAAGGACTTCAAATTTTTAAAATCATGTGAAGAATAGAAGCAGTGCAGTCTGAAGGTTAAAAAAGATAATGCAAGCTACCTAAAGCATATGAGTGGTGCAGAAGATGAAAAAAAACCTTTTATAGATATGTGATGAAGAGATAATTAAGAAAGAGGGATGTAAGCCTATTTTCATGATAGAATATGTAATAGTATTAATAGAGCATTCCAGAAGTTATAGAAAATATTAATTTAAATAATATGATGAATTTTTTAAGAGATTTTGCATTTTTTTTCTATCAACAAAGCAAAATTCTGTTGGTTCAGGACAAGTTAACAGTAGCAGATTTAATTCTCAGATACAACAAGGAACTAAATAACCTAGGAAAGGGCTATGTGGAAATCTGTGCAACAGTTAGGACAAAGTGGTAGTTGTCTATATGTAAGTATCTTTATGCTTATATTCTTGTTGTTGCCGTTCATGAGCTAAATTAAAGCTAAGTGACTACCTAAAGTAGTACTAAGTAGTATCTGGCTCAGTTGACCTGTATAACTTGTCTGACTAGTTGGATAAATACTTAGCTAGTTAAACAGTCTTGACATCCATGCTAATTTCTTTGAAATAAATAGCTATTCAAGACAACAAGAAAAAAATAGAATTTAAGTTACAGTTAAAAGTGCACTTTCAGTATACATTAACTTTGATTTGGAACAATGACTTATGACTTGCAACAAACAATGATTTATAATAAGATTTAGATTTGTAGTAACACTTTAAAATAATTTTAAGAACGTTTCTGTTTAAATTTACTTAATTTCTAAGCAAGAATGATAAAGAAAACTGACATTATGGTATTTTATTCTTTTGTTCAGAGAGATATAACATCAATCTTTAACACTGTGTATCTTAAAATCATTAAGGTGAATTTACCTATACTCCAAACAAGCACTAAACAGGCCAGGTACACCAGCTATATTCGCTCTTTTTTCTCATCAAAAGAGTCTAACAGAATTTATCAATCAATCTGTAAAAAGCAAATGCCTTACTGGCACTGAGATAGACACTCTATGAAGGCACAGCAGAACTCAGCCCCCTAAATGTGAATGATTTTCTGCTTCATAGCTTTTCCAATATTCTCTAGTTTTCCCAGAAGTGTGAAGTTCCTGGTGGAACCCGGGCATTAATTTTGAGGTGAACTTCTTGTGTAATATAGTAGCTCATAAAACTCTAGTAAGAACAGGTAGGCTTCTTAGGTTACAAAACAGAACTCTTTTCACAGCTATCATGCATCATCAGTAAAAGGAAAACTGACTGTCAAGAGACAGTTGCAAGAGAATTTGCTGTGCAAAAATGTGGCGCTAGTTGCTTGTGCAATATAACTATTCTGCATAGGATTGACACAGAACATCTACTACTAAATCATATCTGTATTCTGATCAATAAATCAGACAAGAAATCATTAAAACAAATTAATCTCTTCAAACATGGCCTACATATTGAATATCAATTTTGAAACCAAAACGGGTCATCTATAAAACATCTTTAAAGCATTTATTATATCCACCATACCTTTGAAGATTATAACGCATACAAAAGAGTCTATTATGCGATAATTCATTTTTAAATATGTACTTGATAGTGACTCTTAATTTACAAAGAAATTAGTGGAATTATGAAGAATTTGAGTGCTGAAAAAGAGGAAGATTGGATACAGTTTTTTATGCAGACCTAAACTCTGACTCTTACTGAGAGTACAATTTTAAAGCCAAGCTGATCAACCCTTGTATAAAATACTTTCCTGAAATTACTAAAGCATCTGCATGATCCCTAAACTCTTCAAAGGGCAGTAGTGTAGAGATCATTACATCAGAAAAAAAAAACAAAGAAGGAAAATCAGATGAGATTTACACTGTGGTAGAAGCAGCTTACAAATTGTTGCTTCTCTTCTCCCTCTTATAAGCACCTAATTATCCTTCATGCAAGGGAAAGACAACAAATTCACGACTAGCCAATTGCACTTAAAAGCATAAAAAACTAGGAGGAAACAAGTAGCAGCAATGCTTATATTGCAGATAACATTGCTTGTGCATTCTTGCATGCATCTTTCAAATGCAGAAATCTTTGTAGCAACCATTTGTTTCCCATATTTCCTTAAACAAAAGGTTTTTTTCAGCTGCCTCTTATACATTGACAAGGGATTCAAACCACAAAATGAAACCAGGTATTAAATTAGTACCTCAGCACTGCTTGCCTTTGATAAAAACCAACTTGATCCACAGCTGGCATGTTCCTAAAATGCAGTTCAAAGCAGCATTACAAAATCAAGGACCGAAGAGTAAAATAGACATTGTTTCCTCACACACAAAAGAAGCCATTTTAGTTCATAGCATCTTAGTTGCAGCAGACAGAACATAGAAGAATGCTTCATTGCTGAATCACATCTATGGTTAAAGTATTTTCCACACACAGAAATTATTATTAACCCAATCCCAGCACAAATCCAAGATGGGTGAAAGATGGATTGAGAGTAGCCCTGAAGAGAAGGACTTGGGTGTGTCAGTTAATGAGAAGCTTAGCATGAGTCAGCAAAGTGTTCCTGCAGCCCAGAGAGCCAATCACATCCTGGCCTGCATCAAAAGAAGTGCGACCAGCAGGTCAGAGGGAGGTGCTCTCATGATACCCTACCAGGAGTACCACATTCAATTCAGGGGCCCACAAGACAAAAAAGATATGGACTTGTTGGCATTAGTCCAGAGGAGGACCATGAAGATGATCAGAGGGATGGAACACTTCTCCTGTGAGGAAAGGATGAGAGCTGGGGTTGTTCATCCTGGAGAAGAGAAGGTGGTGTAGTTGACAAGTAGGAGTAGGAGTAGGTGTAGGTGTTGGGTCATAGGTTGGACTCGATGATCTCAAAGGTCTTTTCCAACCTTATGGTACTGTGATACTGTGATACTGTGAAGGTTCTGGAGGGACATTATTGCAGCTTTTGATTACCTAGAGGAGGACTACTAGAAAGCTGGAGAGAGACTTTTTACAAGGACATGTAGTGATAGGACAAGGGACAATGGCTTTAACTGAAAGAGTGTAGGTGTAGATTATATATAGTGAAGAAATTCTTCATCTCTGTGGTGGTAAGACACTGGAACAGGTTGCCGAGAGAAGCTGTGGTTGCCCCATCCCTGGAGGTGTTCAAGACCAGGTTGGATAGAACTTTGAGCAACCTAGTCTAGTGGGAGATGTCTATACCCATGTCAGGATGGGTGGAGCTAGATGGTGTTTAAAGGTCCTTTCACAAACCATTCTATATTTTCACTCTTTGGAGCAGGGCATGTAGTCTTTCATAATGCACAAACAATTGAATTTTTAAAAACAGCATTTTGAGGCTGCTCCAAATTATTTTGGGTACTTGCAATAAATAATTGTGCTGTTCTGTGACAATAGACAAAATGACAGATTTAAAACAGTCTTGCACAGTGTCCTGGTCCAGTTCAGCCAGAACACAGTAATAGAATTAAAATTCCTTGTCTGGACTAAGGACTGGGCAGACCATAATTTGTCACTTTGTTAAGAGATCAGATAAGATTTAAAGGTAAGGGAATAATTCATATTACATGAACTGTAATTTGAAGAACTAAATACAATAACAGCTATATGAGAATTTCTGATTTTTTGGAAACAACATAATTTTTCAAAAGAAAATGTACAAAACAATGAAGAGAGATAAAAATATTGATGTTATTCCTAGCTACTTCATGTTAAAATATTGTAGTTGCAGAACAGTTACAAGTCCCTGTTGTAAATCTTCATATTTTTCTGAAATGTTTTTAACTTGAAAAAATCATTGACTCCTGGGTCTAAGCTTTATAGAATTAAAGACACAGAACTATTATTTAAAAAATACACAGCTGTACAGAAAAACAACTTGTGCTCACTTTTTAGAAATAAAGAAATAAATAAGCACATGTTAGTGCTTAGTGACACGGCTTGAGTCTAACACTTAAATCTACCAAAATACCTTCATTTTAAATTAAACTTCATTAAACCATAAAATCAAATTTTTGCCATAAAAGGAAACATCTTAGTCCTAAGGTATATCAGAATTTTTATAATTTACAGCTGTCTTTCATTTATGGTACTTTTTTAAAAAAGAGAAATGGAAAAGATGGTCTTCATTCCAAATTTTGCCTATAGTTTAGAGATGGTATCCTTATTCAGACCCTGTAAATCCTTAGTGTTCGTTAAACTCATACCATTGCACATTTTTATTTTATTCCAGCTACCTGAGTTGGATTCTTTCATAAAATGTGATAGTTTCATTTTGATAGAAATGTCATTTCTCTGTAAATAACTATTAAATACCAATATTCATTTTTCACTGAAATGAAAGCTTCTTTATTATGATCAGATTTAGGAAAATCCTCTATAAATATAATTCTGCTATTGTAGTTAGATTTAGAACAGCTACAGTTCCTCCCAACAAATTCACTGAAAGCACAAAGATATTATAAAGGCTTGTCACATGTACTTAGAGGATACCAAACCTGCTGGAGATGTTTTGATAGTGCCAGTTAATAATGGTGGAGTTCACATAAGACTCTCTGTACCCATACTTAAAAATGTGCTCTAAAATCAGATGTGCACTTGCTAGTGCTATTAACTCATTAGTTTGCCTTATAACTGAGCAACCGATTCTGTGCTGACCACTCCCACTCATTCATGCATTTGTGAATAGTTTTTCGAACTAGTTACTCTCTTGCATTCCCAGGGATAGAGATGAAGCTGACCTTGTAGTTCTCCCAGATCTTTCTTCTTGCCCTTCTTAAAGATAGGGATGAGATCTGTTCTCACCCATTCCTGGAACTTCTCCAGTCACCAAAATCTTTCAGAGATAATTGAGAGTGGCCACATGATGACATCAGCCCGTTCCCTCAGCGCTCATCAGTGCCACCAGTCAGGCCCCGTGAATTAATCAACCTCCAGTTTGTCTCAGTGCTGTGTAACCTGGTCCTCCTTCAATAAGGTTAAGTCTTCTTTGTTCCAGGCTTTCTCTCTGGTCCCAGAGGCCTGGGATTCCTGAAGGTCAGCGAAGACCAAGGTAGAAGAAGGCATTGAGTACCTTGACGTTTCCTGTGTCATTTGTCACTGAGCAGTGAGCCCAAGTTTTCCCTAGTTTTCCTTTTACTGTTTGTATTTCCATAGAATATTTTCTTTTTGTCCTTCACATCCTTGTCAGATTCACCTGCAGGTTGTCCTCAGCTTTCCCAATGCCATCTCTCCAAGATCACACAGCTCTGAACTCATCCTGGGTTAGCTGACCACGCTTCCATCTCCTGTACACTTCCTTTTCATGTCCAAGTTCAATTAGGAGCTCTTTGCTCATCCTTCTGACTTTGCTTAATTTCTTGCTTGTTAGGAGAGACCTTTCTTAAGCCTGAAGGAAGTGATCTTTGAATATTAACCAGTTCTCCTAGAGCTCTTTTCTCTCCAGGGTCATATTCCATTGTATTCTTCCAAGCACATTTCTGAAGAAATTAAAATCTACTCTCCTGAAATCCAGCATTGTGATACTGCTTTTTGTTCTGTTCCCTCCTCTTGGGATCATAAGCTGCATTTCATGGCAATCAAGTTGCCCCTGAATTTCACAACCATGAGCTTTCTTTCTTGTAAGAATCAGATCCAGCAAAACACATTTCCTTGCCAGGTCCTCATACATTGGACTAGTTAGAAGGATTTAGAAAGTGTAAGGTTTGAGTCCAGAGAATTGTGACATCTGACTGGAGATATGTGTTCAGTTTAATTAAAAAAAAAAACCCAAAGATTTTATTCCTACTCCAGTTCCTATCTTCTAGCAACCCTTAATATATTAAGAATTTTAATCCACAATGAAACTGTAGTATAGAAAAATTAACCCATATTTTTAAGATTTCTCTCCAACTCAGAGTGTTGTTTCTTGATCACAGGAATTAAAATTCTTATTATTATATTACAAACTTCACCACTTTATTACAAAGTATAATTAAATATTTTCCACCGCACTTCAAAGATACCACTTCACTCTATTTAAAATTAGGGTTTGCAATGGGATTTTATGCTTCTAGTATTTCTTTATGTTTGATCCAGTGTCTTGTAAATATTTCTGCATTTTTCACTCTGTAATTCAAAAGATCTTTCTTTTGCTACTAGGAGAAGAGAATTTCTAAGAAAAACAAAAGAAGATTCAAGATTTTTTAAATTTTGAAGATATATAAGCTATTATTGTGTATTCATTAATATATCTCTATATCTAATTCTATAACTACAATGAGAATTACTCTCAGTTTGTTGTAAATTAGAAGGAAATCAAAAAGAGTGGAGCAGGCACTAAAAGAACAAATAGCATAACTAGAGAATTTAAATGAACCAGAAGAACAAAGGCACAATAGTGTTTCATTAGAAATTTAGGAAAAAGGTGATTATTTTTTGATGTTTGAAGTGTTATTTGGAGTGCGAAAGAACCTTTGACACAGATCAGCTTTATTAGACCTGGATATTCATTGTACTGTAAATCTAAGTACAAGACAACAGAGTAAAACAGAAGAATGAAGAGCAAAGATAAGATAAATTACTAGAAAATCTAAAGTTCCTAGCTTAGCTTTGCAGACATTTTTTACCATTATTTTAAAAATATTAAGTTATATTTGGACCAGGTTCTACACTCAGACCTATTGTTTCCCTCTTTTGTCTCTCAGATATTTTTCCCTTTGACTTGGCACTCTGAAAAGACTTGCAGCAGCAAGTCTAGGAATGAAAAACACCCTTTATTTTCATGAAGAACAGTGACTTTTGTGGTTTTACTCTTCTGTGTCCTTTTTTACTTCTTCTCTCCTTTTTTTTATGCAATTCATATGTAATATTTCTCAATGTTTAAAAAAGTATAAAATATTATTTTTTAATATAAAATTACTCATTACTTTTTAAATATAAAATATACAGACTGTATGGATACATAGTAGGAATATTTTATATAAGTTTCAAATTAACTCGTTTTTAGATAACATAATCCAGGCTCTGAGCTTTTTTACAAATAATTAAGAAACAAAGGCATTTGAGGGAATGAACTTTTTTAATCGAAAATTATTGGATCTACATGAATAAACATCCAGGAAACCAGAAAAAATAAATTTTTCTCTTATAATACTTCACTCACTAATCTGTGTGGAATAAATGTACCTACTATAAAAATTGCTTAAAAATGCACAATTCTGGTTTTTTATATTTTGTATTTCTTAGACAAGAATAAGAAGAAATTTAAAAAACAAATGTAGAAGGAAGGAACTGTCTCTGTTGCAATTAAGAGTTTATTTTTCTTACTCATTCACAGAAGCCATCACTTCAATTAAAAGTGACAGAATATGACCATAAAGCTGTCACATGTGAGATAAAGGTAATGCAGATATATCCTCCAGTCTTGTGGTTAAGCTCTGTTATCATACCTCTCTGAACACCTCCAAAAACCAGCTAAAATTATTTAACACTTATAAACTTTCCACTCTGATACAACTCCCTGTTTAATTTTAAATTCTGAACCATTCCTGCTCATGGTATTTTTTATTTAAGTGACTGATGCTGCAAAGCTTTATCCTCTAGTTTTAAGATTGTCTAATAATTTCAATATTAGAAGGGACTTCTCTCCAAAAGATATCTGATGACTTCAGGGAGATCACAGTATTCAGTACAGCGCATGTTTGACCTTGCATGACTTTCCATTTGAAGAGCTGCTCTGGATATTGTATCTCATAGAGCTTACAACTTAGATTATTCATGTAACCTTAGCTTCTGTGTCTCCCAAATACATTCTTACTGTGCATGAGAGTATCTTGTGAGAAATACTGCATGTTACAACTGTAACAGGATTTAACCATCATGAGTATAACATATTGATAGTAAAATTTGCTAGAAAGTAAGAGAACATTATCTAAGTGCCAAGAAAAAATAACCAGAAAACCTTGCTTTTTTTTTATTTTTTTCCCCAGAATATGCATATCAACTTCCTGTAATATGTTTTTGGTGTGCAATTATTTAGCATTTTAAAGGCTTCATTTGCCTGTTTGTTTGCTTTAATAACTCCTATACAATTTTTCCAAAAAAATCAATGTTTCTTTTCACAGGTCAGATTGAACAGGTGCGTCTTAGGACTTCACTGAACTACTCTTCAGTGTATTGAATGAGTACACAGACATTTCCGATATGCATATTCAACTATACCAATTCATGTGACAGTTGCTATAAATACATATGTGGGTAATTTTAAAATCTGCTTCCCAGACACGAAAACAATCATTTATGGATGTGCAAAACCCAAATGCAGAAGAGGCACAAACATGGCTGCAATGAATTGATTTCAGAAATGGAATGCATATTCATTGCCACATTTTACAATATTCAAATATCTTATCATTACTCTTTGTGTTGATAAGCTGTCAGTCTGTCTAAGATCTGTAATCATAAATGCACTTATTTACATATATTGTATCTTATGCAATCTAGGTCTAAGATAGATCCTGCATTTGCATTATTTCTAACACTGAATTTAACAGTATATTCTCCAGTCAACAAAGCTTCACGTAAATCCATAAATATTTTTGAAACATTAAAGTAGCACAGTTTGACTCTAACAGTTCACATTTAAAAAAAAATCACAAGTTCTCAGGGAGGTGACTGTTTTCCTTAGACCCTCACACCCCTAGAAGCTGTACTACCTGGTTTGAGCACCCAGAAAATGAACAGCAACAACAACAAAAAAATCCCTCACACAAAGTGAAGGATAAGACAAACATATAGGTTAACTTGGTAAATCTCTGGCTTCCTAATCCTTTTAGCATGAGATTATGAGAAAAATATTAAGGCTGCCTATACCCCTTAACACCCTAAAAGGACAAGCTAGCTCAAAGCCTATTAAGTATAAGATAGAAAAGGAAAACAGGATCATGAAGGAAATATTCAGCAGTAAGTGGAAACACAGCTAAAAGAGCTGTAAGAAAAGTAGTTCGCTACTTTAAAAACAAGCCTATGCCTTTCCTAAGCACACATTGTTCACTCCTACATCTTCTTCCTCAAGGTTCATTTCAGTTTCTCAATTAAGTGGATCCTTAATATCAGCTCTAAAGAGTGAACATGAAACCACATCGCTCACTCAAAGAAACTAAAAGCTAGCTCTCTAAAAAATCTACATATCATGGATGCGTTGTTTCAGGTTGTTGGCTGCAATGGTTTTGTGGTCATAGCTAGCGTGGACTGAGAAGACATCAAAGAATATTTCCAGGAGATAACGATGGCATTGTACCATCCCAATTACTGTCCCCAGTAATCGCAGAAACAGTTTCTAGCCTTAGGATAGGTGAACAAAGCCACAGCATCCAGTTCCTAATATCTGTGTTAAGATAAGTGAATGAGCAAGAGATAGCCATATCTATCCAATTAGTATTGGTAATAATTGGAACAAAATGGATAAGTCCATGGTAAATACTAGCAAGAGAAAAAACAAATCTTTCAAATGAATTTCTGTTTCCGATATTCAGTAAAAGACCCAGACAGAATTTTACAAGAGTTCCACCTCTAATTAATAGCTTGTCAGATCATTGGCAAATTCAAGGTCGATAGAACTACTTTGCATGAGTGCTTTCCATGGCATTGTGTCTGGATTCTCATTATTAACAATTACAACAACACACTTATGACACAGCAAACTCAACAGACGTCAAACAATGAATAAACAGTTTCAGTGTATTTAGTATCACTAAACTTTCAAAAATTAGTGAAAAGTGTACAAAGGAAAATAGCTGAATCATCAAAACATCAATGTTGCAACCTAGCAGAAACAAGATTTAGAATGAAATTTTTGGATGCTGTTGAAGAACGCACCCACTCCTCTTTTCCAAGCTATATTAATTCCAAAGAACCAACATGCTAATGAATAAAAGTGTCCAAAACTTTAATGACTTATCAGCTACTCTTGTCACTTGTCCCAATAACTTATGCAGCAAATATACTTTAAATCTTGTAAGACATCCTGGGCAAAACACTTCAAGATGTACACTGTCTAAGCTTGAGGAGAAGAAACCTGTGATCACCTTATCTCCATCATGACACAAGCCCAAGGCAAGAAAAAATCTTCCCACTCACAAAGAAATATCAAGTGTCTTGAGGGAGAATCTGTCAATACAGCTCAGGTTTAGAACTTCTCACTTTTTTATTTCTCACCTGAGTCTTATCAAATATATATTGAGAAAGCTGTTTGAAATGCTTCATCAGCTTGAGCCCTACTGCTTGTTTAGGAAGAGCAGCTGCCATAACTGAGGGTAGTGTTTTCCTCATGTCATCAGTTTTTGTTCTGCAGGAACACCGTTGTAGTGGTTTGTTGCACTGAAAATTTGAAAAAAAAAAATAAAAAAAGCAATGCATGTTTGAGATAACAAATTTCGGAAAATTCACAAGGAGGAAGCATGCGATGAACATCAGGATGTGTAATCAATCGTTGCACTTCTTACAGTGTTCTGGCTTGAACAAGACAGATGGTAACAGACGCCTCAGATTCAGGATGAACATTGAAAACAAATGTTCACTGAATGGTAAGGATTCAACTGGCAATACAGAAAGCCCAGTAGATAAAGTCTAATATTTGAGGAGTCCTGCCCTTTAAAAATATCCTCTTTTGTCAGGGTTGGAACTGAATGATATTTCAAGAAGTTTTACTATCTTCTCCCTTTTTATTAAATCCCGAAGTGTCCTAGATCTTGATGTGGTCATGTGCACAGGAGTACTACAGTTTAGTTCATAACAGCTCAGGAAAAACTCCAATGCAGGTGATAGAATGGTTGCTGAGAACCACCACAACAAGGTCTGGCTAGGACTGAATTTACTTAAAATGGAAAGAGTTACTTATAAACTTGAGGCCTGAATTTCCTTGCACGTCAAGAAGAGCACAGTCCAGAAGGAAAAGTATTTTTGTCTATGATCATCAAAAAAAACTTAAATAAGAGTCTGGACTTCTTGTTATTGACCAGGTCATATTTTGAGTCAGAAGTCAGATTCTTACCACCCAAGATAGTATTAATTCCAAGCATATTAACAGAAAGTACATTTTCCCTCTTCTGTCAATGATAGAAATACATATTAATAAAAAAACTTCCATTAAGTTTGTTTTGTAAAAAAATGTCTGGATGGTTGGGCCCAAAGAGCACTGGTACATTGGGGTGAAATCCAGTTGGAGATCAATCACAAGTGACATTCCCCAGGGTGCAGTGCTGGGTCCAGTCCTGTTCGATATCTTTATCAATGATCTGGATAAGAGAACTGGGTGCACCTGTAGCAAGTTTGCAGAGGACACTAAATTGGGTTGAAGTTTTGATCTCCTTGAGTGTAAAGCTCTGCAGAGGGCTCCAGACAGGCTGGATCAATATGCTGAGACCAACAAGATGAGGTTCAACAAGGTGAAGCCCAGAGTCCTCTATTTGGGACACAACAACCCCACGTAGCGTTACAGGCTTGGGAAGAGTGGCTGGAGAGCTGCCTGGCAGAGAAGGACCTGGGGGTGTTGGTTGACAGCCGGCTGAACATGAGCCAGCAGTGGCCCAGGTGGCCAAGAGGGCCAATAGCATCTTGACCTGTATCAGACGCAGCGTGGCCAGCAGGAGCAGGGAGGTTATTGTGCCCCTGTGCTCGGCACTGGTGAGGCTGCATCTCAAATACTGCGTTGAGTTTTGGGCCCCTCACTACATGAAGGACATCGAGGTGCTGGAGTGCGTGCAGAGAAGAACAATGAACCTCATGAAGGGGATGGAGAACAAGCCTTACGAGGAGCAGCTGAGGGAACCGGGGTTGTTCAGGCTGGAGAAAAGGGGGCTGAGGGGAGATCTCATCAGTGTCTAAAACTACCTACAACCTACCAAAGGAGGTTGTAGCAAGGTGAATGTTTGTTTCTTCTTCCAAGTAACAGGTGATAGAAAGAGGGGTAATGTCCTCCAGTTGTGCCAGGAGAGGTTCAGATTAGACATTAGGAAAAATTCCTTCTTCAAAAGGGTTATCAGACACTGTAACAGCTGCCCAGGGAGGTGGCTGAGTCACCATCCCTGCAGGTATTTAAAATATGGGTAGACAAATTTCTGAGGGATGTGGTTTAGCAGTGGACAGGTATGGTTGGACCCGATCCTCAAAGGTCTTTTTCAACCAGGCAATTCCACAATTACCAAGATTTAACATTATGTATGCTTAAAATATTATTAATTCAAAAGTATATTTTGCACTTACTAGAAGGAGAAACTACTCCAGTATTTTAATCTATAAAGATGACAGCTGAATAGTGATTCTGCAGCAGAGAATAAAGGGTGATTATGTTTTCAAAAATAATAATGTGTGCCTTCAAGCAACTAAAAAATATCATTTTATATTTATTATTTGTTTCCCAATATATTGTATGTCTACAGCCCTTTTTCAAAACTGCAGACTATTTGCATTACCATCTGAAAATATATAAATTTAATTGGAAATATAAAAGAAAACAGTAATATTTTTCTTTCACAAAGGGTTTTCTCCTGTGAACAGCCTTAATTTTCCAGTAGAAAATCTTAAGAAATAAGAAATGTATACACAAAATACCTACAATTTTTTTTTTAATCCACATGTACAGCTGACTCTCCATTGCATACGTATAACTACTGCAGCTCTTCACATATAAGCCTAGGTAGAACACTATTTTAAAGTTATCAAGTAAAAGAGGCACCAGTGAAAATAAATTTCTATCATAAATGCTGTTTCCTGAGAGTACTTTGCTATGTGACAAATCTGTCCATGGATAAAGTCAATGGAAAGTTTCATTTTTACTTCAGTGGTTTGGGCCTTAGGAGAAACAGGCTTATATTCCACAGATGTGTAGGAATGTTTACAGTCCTTTTCAGAAGACTACCCACATAGGACAGGGGGAAACTATACACTTCAGCCAATTCCTTTCTGTTACAGGGCTTCTGTCACTGTCTTGAACTGAAAGTGTGAAGTCAATAATTTAGTACTATGGGCCTGAACTACTAAAAATACTAGAGCAGATATTCTTGTGCAATTTGGTTTATGTGTCTCCTGATTTTAACACATAAAAGCAATAATACCACCTCTACCACTTCAACCACAACGACCCAGGCTCTCAGGTCCCAGTGCCTCAAATTCATTAACTTGTGTAATTCATCCCCACTGCCATTTCTTTTTAAAAAGATGTGGATATTTTTATCCACATCACTGTTCAGATCTTGCGAAATAATCATTTTACAGGGATAAAATAGGACAATTTGAGCTGTGCAGCTTTACTATGATGGCTAAATGCACATGGAAAGGAAGTATCTGGTGTCTGAGAGTCTCTTACACTGGGTAAAATATATGTGGAATCTTCACCATTACAGTACATAGATGTACTTCCAGTTTTACTATTGTAAAGAATATGTCCTGTAATTGTATATTTAATCTGTAATTAAGTATTAATTCAGATTATCAGATCCCATTAATCCTTATTTGGTCAGAGCCTTTTTTCACGTGGCCTACTTACAAATAAGAGATTTGAAGATTAAACTAAGCTTGAAATCTTAGTAGCTGTATAATTGTAGCTTGTCTTCTCCTAGACAAATTTACGATTCACCTCAGAGAATATTTTTAAAGAAATACGTGATTAATTCTTCTTTCTCTGCTCCTTCAATTAATCTGTCCTTTTTCCTGATATTTTGGGGTTTTTTTCTATTTTTATGTAAATTTTATCACTATATGGCATATAAACTGAACACCCCGCTGTGCAGAGAGAACAGACCTTATAGAAAATGCTACAACAATATCTGCACTCAATGAGTAAATATTAATGCTTACTTTTAGATTCAGCATGCAAAGTAAATAGTAGCTAAAAAGAATTTGGTTCATGTAGAATATCACACATACTGACATAAGTGTAATTTGAACGGTACTGAAGGCTTAATCAGAAAAGTTAAACAGAGAGTAGAGGTTTTGTTTACGATTCCATAACCTGGAGAAATTTAAAACTTCCTCAAAAAGATTCAACAAGATTTTTCTGTACTTGTGATAAGGAAGCATTAACAGAAAATGCAGAACTTACTGATAGAAGCAGAGGTCAAAGCTCACTTCCATTCATCTTGAACATTGTGCCAAGTTTCCCCCATATCATAATTCATCAAATAATCTAATTAACTTGTTTAAAATTATAATTAAGTTAGGCTTACTTAAGGTTATGAAATTACAGGTCTCTGAAGAGAGTTTTACACCAACAAAGCAGCTGCAATCCAAATGACAAATCACACATTCTCTAATAACTTTCCACTCCCAGACAGGTATTAATAATGTTTTCTTACAACCAAATTAAAAAGGATTTTTGTTTCTTTGCAAGCGCTTTCTGCTCCGGAAAGTACTAAGAGTTACTACAGTTATTCATTCTGGACAAGGCTTATTGATTGGAATATGGAATTATCACCTCCCCAAAACACAAACACTGTCAGGAGATTTTGGGTTTACTATTTCCAGCTTCACTACTGAATTCTCAGTGATTCAGCTGATTCAACTGTTTGTTTAGTTGGTTGGTCTTTTTTTTCTTCTAGTTAATCTTTTAAGTTGTTATCCCTTTCTCATGATGTGAAAATGCATAAATTCTTTATACTATATGGTCTTAGAACCTAGTCTTCAGAAGAGCTAAAAAAAAGGAAATATAAAAATACCTCCAATGACTGAGCTAGATAATGTGACTTTATCCGTGGTGAAGATACCCTTCCATTCCAAAAAGGGAGATTAAACTATTTTGTCTTACTTTCTCTTTCAATAGGCAAAACTCACAGCAGGCTGAGTCAGCAGAGCGGAGACACGGCAAGGCCAGAACAAGCACACTGTTTGACAGCAAGAGTATCAGTGTCTCAAGAAACCCAAGTCCATAACCTCTTACTCAAAAAGTAACAAAACATAAATAATAGGCACCTTGATTACATATTATTCAACACAGTTTAGTGTGTGTTTCACTTCCAAATAACTTGGTTTTTAAGAAAACAACTTTCATTAAATAACACTGAGAAGTTAGATCTCAGGTACTGAGTGAAGCAGACCCTGTTTACTATGAAGAACATGCTTCTCCTTTCTGGAAAATTAGCAAAACAGAAACAAGATTTTCATCACCACCCCCAGCAGAATTATTTCAGTAACCTGACAATCTTTTAGAATTTGTTCGAGAAGAAAAGGAAAAGTCTTTATTCACCTAAGAAAACTAACAGACTGGATACCATGGTGCTGACCAAAACCCCAAATCAAACATACCATGCACTGGCAAGGAAATAAATGCCTAAATGAGAACTCAGCTTTAGCATGTTTCCAAGACTTGCACTGCTGGGTTATTTATTCCAGAGCTCCTATGGAGCTATACTTACTCTATTTTTTGATTCCTGATATTATTACTGTAGCCATTTGCCTTATATCCCATTTGGGAGTTTCCAGGCTTGTTCTAGAAATAACCAGAACAAATATGAAACATGAACTCATAGTAGCACAAAAAAAGTATTAAATGCACCATAAAATGATTTTCAGAAACACCTAGAGGAATCATCAACATTACCATATACCACACATAATTTAAAATTGTCTTGCATATTTAAGAGTGAGAAATAAAATTAATTTAACTTATTTCTCTAATATTGACATCACAGTTGGTTTGATATTGAATTCAAACATTAGCACTAATCCTCTTCGTTCTACTACTTTCCACTAACCCAGCAGTATTCCCACCTTTGAGGCAGCAAGAGCTCTTAGGCTCCAGCAGAGTAGAGAGAGGGAACTCCATGGAGAGCTCAGAATCAGCAACAGCAACGAGGTTAGCAGCCATAGCTCAAAATGGAAACATAACACTTCCGGCCTGTCTGGTAGATGTTCCAAGGCCATAACCATCTCAAAAAAAATAAGAAGTTCCAAAATGCTACCTTTTGTAAATTGAATTTCATATGTGCTTGTAGAATTAATATGAACAAATTGAAGTAATGAATGACATACGATTTTCTATCCCATATATCAGATTCATTTTTTCCTCTTTCTTGCTTTCATTTGTAATTTCCTGCCTTTCCTCTTTCTATTATTTCCTTCTTTTTTTCCCTTTACCTTCCTTTTTCTCTTGTCATAAGTGCACTTCAATTTCTTTTCAGCTTTGGTCAACGATATTATAATAGGTCCCCATAGCTGAAATTCTCCAAATATGTCACATAGCTGAAATACAGCTTCAACTTATCCCAGGAAATTAGAAAAACAGAATCTTCTGTCTCTTTTTTTCAGAAGTGAATCCTTTGTGTACGTCAGCCAAGGACAGAAAAAAATGGGAATGGAACTGACACTCTACCGTATATTTATCATAAAATGGATCTTCTCTGAACTGAAAAAAAAAAAAAAAACCTAAGAAAAAAGGAAGCACTTTTGAGCTTCTAATCTCTGAATTCCATTGACCTAGAGTTAATAATTACAAGCCTAAAATGGAATTTTCACGATCATCTAATTTAATTAAAATTTCTACTTTGCACTTTCTTTTATTAAATAAAAGAATTTTTTTTTAGGTTAGGGAGTGAGTATTTCAATACATTTTACTTTTTTAATTATGAACTGCATTTATTCAGAATCATTTATTATTTATTTCTTTATTTATACAAGAAGATATATATCAAAGTCTAGAAAGGACAAATACGTATGTTTATAAAATAGGTGTAAAATACTTATGTAATATTAAGTAACTATGAGTATCCATAGCTTTAAGATCACTTCTTTGTACATTTATTCAGATTTCTTTAAAAAGATACTCCCATGCTATATTTATTTGTTCTTTCTTGATAATATTGCTTATTTCTCTTCAGGATTCCTAAAGACAAAACATGTATTCATACATGATAAAGTTTATCACACAAAAGGATATTACTGTAAAACATGGCATAAGCAGTCTAAACATGAACTGTGTGCAAATACGCACATCTGTGGGATACAGACTTCATAATTAAAGTTTCTTTCTCACTTCTCAGCTGTTAAGAAGCAAACTCCTTTCCAACACATTTCAGGGGGCATTAGTAAGAAAAATAATGGAAGAGTTTATTCAGCATATTAACAGAATGTTAAGAGGCAAACAAGTTTTTACTTGAAAAGGCTAAATCACCACATATCTTTTCTTAATTTGGATTTATGGGGCACACATGCTATAGAATTAAAAGCAAAGTATCACATCTTATCCTTGAAAATATATCCAAGAGCAGGCAGCACAGCAACACTTGAATAGAAATGTTTATTCTCACTATTATTTTTATGAGCACTAATAATTTAGGTACTCAGCATCCCCCAGGGGTCATTTAACATCATTGAAAACACATGTTATCCAAGCAGAAGAGATAAAAGACAGCCAATTAAGTTTAACAGCAAAACTCCAGACTAATGTTCCCAAATGGATGATTAGTCAAAGAGCAATAGGTTATTTTGTGATATTTTGCAGAAAGAATAACACTATTTTTTTCTTGTCTTTTAGATCAACCTTTCTCTCTAGTGTTATGAAATTAATGAACAGTTTTAACTCAATATCTGCTCTCTTATAAAATGAGTAGATGACATAAATGGCAAATGCTCTGATTTTCTTATTTATTTCCATTAAAAATGCCATAACTTTTACTCATTCATTGCTTGGTTGTTTTGGGTTTGTTCTTTTTTTCTTTTGGGAGGGAATGTGTTTTGGTTCACTGTTTTTTTTCCTAGTAAGTGACAAATAGTCACTAAATTATTAAATGTCCATTTTCACCTGGAACTTTCACAAGTCTGTTATATAAAAGTATATACCTACAATATACCTTTCTGAATAGCTATTTTTATTTAGATCTATTTGATCCAAAAGTCACTAGTTTCTTTTGAACAGCATAAGGTATCAAAAAGCCATCAACTCAGAGCCCTGAATTATTGGAAAGACTAACTACTATCAGGATTCTCTAACTCAGGTGACCACTCTACTATCTTATCTCAGTTATGACTAGAGAGGAAAACATTTTACTGTCATTCTGGTCTGATGCCACCATTTTCTATTGTCAGTTCTGGGGACACACCTGAGAAGGTCACATTTTCTCACAAAAAAAGATTGATACCAACTCACTTGTTCTCAATATCTCAAAGTGAATTTTGAGGTCTGTTTAGAGCACCATTCCCTCTCTATGAAATGATATCAAATTAGAGTTGATCAAGAAGAACTTAATTTCTGTATTTATATGTACATGTCTCCTATATTTGTTTAATCACTCTTTAGAAATAGCAGAGGTCATGGACTCAATTCATGCAGCACAAGATAGATGGGGGCAGTACTCTCTCAAGCCTTGATGGCTTATGAACAAGATTGGCAGTAGCAATTAAATTTATATAGAGAAACTGAGAGGAAAGAGATCAAGTTGGGGAAAAAATGTACCTACCTTGACAATGAAGTAGCTTATTTTACAGTGTAAATAATTTTCTTTCCAATCACAATCAAGGAAAAAACACTTGATTTATTGCAAACACTCACTGTCTTCAACCTTTCTAGTGAATATTACGCTAGCCTGATATAAGCCAAAATGTCATTTCTGGAATGTACTTAGGCAAATAGGAAGCACTCAAGGTGAAGAACTTTGTGCTGCCACTACCCATGTTGATATCATAAGAAACTTTCTGAAGAAAGTATTTCACAGGCACAGGTCTGTCAAAACAACACCAACTTCCAATGCAGCAAATTAAAGTCCCAGGAAACGCTGTTGCATGTCAGAAAGTAAACTCTGGTTACATCTCAATGTCAGCACGCACTGCAACACACTCACAAATGGGGGCTGTGTCACTTAAACAGATCAGAAGTAGATTAAGACCACAAATCTCAGTTCTGCAATAATTACACTGCTTACCAAACTGCACTCAAGATGTAAACAAGCATTTCATTTGGGTGAAACATTAACCCCAAGGTGGCACATACAGGTCAGCAATATTTAGGAAGATCTTTCTAACCAACTATGGATTTGAAATTCACATGGTTCGCTTGAGTTCTAGCTTTTAAATGTATTCCTAACAAACTATTACATTTCATTTTGCTATAATAACTTCTGAGAAATACTCAAGGCACCTGAAACTAAAGTGGTTATAAAATTGTTTGTCTCATCATTGTCTGAGCCAGTGGGAGAAAGAGTGGGAGGAAGAAGCACATCTGATTTATACATCCAATTTTTTTTTGCTCCAGCAAGACCTGGAAGTTATCACATAGAAACATGTCTCCCTTGAGCTTTCATACCTGTAAGCAGTACAAAACCAAATGCGCTTTCACTGCATGTCCAGTAGGCTTTAATCCAAAGATGAGGCTGCTAGGGGATCTTTACCAGAACCAGCAAGTGACTCTCAGAATTACGCACTGGCACTAGATAGACTGGATTCCAGATGGCTTGATCTCATTCCTGGACATACTGCCACCAGTTATCTACATTTCTAAACAGAACATGTACATCCCCTGTTCACACATACATGCTGACATTATTTAATATAGGCCGGTTTTCTGTGTAGATATTTGGCAGTGGGTCCTGTTGTTTTTATCATCGCATTTCAAATAATGACACCACGCCATCTTCATGTTTGGGGACTCCTGGTGTTTTTCTTGAACTTCGTAGCATTTATGGGTGCAATGAGAATGTTTTCATGTAATTTCCCAAGCATATTTGTCCTTTACTGGAATTAAAAAAAATACAGTGCTATTGAAACTGCACTCCCTTCTCACCTAGGGAAGAGTTGGTTTTGCTATGGGATTGCTCAACAATAAAACATTACTCTGCATGCAGGAGTTCAATACATAATTGCAACCACACAGGTATCCTGACCACCTTGCATACAATCCATTGATCTACAAACAGATCTCAAACACTGGTGTTACATCTCTGAAAATGTCTTTTTTTTTTTTTTTTTGCTCTCCACCCCACTATGTAATATTGATTAAATAATCATACTCTTCTGGCCAGAAAATCATGCAAATCTGGAGTACTGATCAACATATCTATTATGTTTTAAACAGCATGGTTTAGGGGGCTTTTACATTTTGTAATTATTGTGCCTCTTATTTTAAAGCCTGCTTCCATTATAGTCAAAATATACTACCCTCATACAATTCTCTTCTGTTGCCTCTAAATCACAAGTTACACATTCCATTGTATTAAATAAAGTTTTTGGAAGAGGTTATATAAAAGATATTGCAAGTATAAAAAATCTTTTTTTTTTTTTCTCTGTGTGGTTTTTAAAGCAATCAGCCTTGCAATAAACAAGACTCTCTTGATGGGAACAGTCAGTATTTGTCAGGCATATTTCCTTAAAAAGACTTGACTTGATATTAATAGCAATCTGTCGTTCTTCCTATCAATCAGGAATTGCAATCAGCCACAAACACACCCTCTACTTCTCCTTCAATCAGGGAAATAGCACAGAAATGCAATTGCAACTATTTAATAAATTCATAAAGGGAAAAATACATCAGAAACCCTTTGGACCACACTGTGATACCTTTATTTAAACTAGGATTTTTCTTTCTCTGTGAGCACCTTTATCATTTTCTGTGGGTCTTAACATGCAGTAGAATACCAAGAACCTTAAAATCTAGTCTGTGTGTTTTGGGAAGGTTTTAGTTCACAGTTACTAAGAAAAAAATAAAGAATCAGTGTTGAAACTGTTACTATTTAGCACAGATGAAAATGTATGTGTCTTTTCCACGTGCTTTCTGGGAATGGAAAAGTAGGTTACCTGTCAGCTCTTCCCAAACAGCCTCTGCAAAAAGGCACCAGAACAGATTCCTCATTTCCCAAAAGTGAGGTATCATTAAAAAAACATCATGAATTTAATACCAGGAGTCTTCTTTTTGAAGAGCGAAAGATATTAGCAAAACAGATTGCTTCTCCCAATGGTATGTTTAAACAAGCAAGGTACTTTCAAAGTGTTACTGTACAGAAGAGAATTTCACTTATGCATGTGTTTGTGATGCCAAATACAAGCTCCTGAAATGCCTTGGTGATTCCAGCTCATTATCAAGGAGAAACTTTGTTAGGGATTACTAAGCCTCCAGTCTTACTAACATATGCTTTAATTCCCCTATGAGAAATCTCACCCAGGGACAGAAAAATCACAGCAGGTAGAAAATTATAAGATTTTGGCAATTCTTTAGAAACAATACAAAACATTTTAGGGTTTGGGATTTATTTTTTTTTCCCAGGAAGGTCATCTTAGAGCATTGTAATAAATTCATATTTGACATATCATATTCAACAATCAGCAAAGATATTTGTTCAATTTGGCTGAAATATAAGGTAAAGTAACTACAATTTTGCCTTAAAGTCCTCTGAGTACCTTGGGTATCTTTCTATTGGCTCTAACAATGTAAACACATATTAATACTTATTGCATTGAAAAATTAATTTAACAATTGGGAATATGTACATATTAGTTACAAGGAAGAAATGTATTTTTAAGTCAATGTAACAGAAAATTTTTAAACTGAGTTCTTGGAAATTGCAGGTCGAAAAGTTACTTTTAAAATATGGCTACCTGTAACAAATTTTTGTCCTTTAATTGTTTCCTAGAGAATCCACTGTGCTGAAAAAAACCCCATCCAATAATTAGTAACTCAGGTGAGGTATTACAGCTCTGGTGCTACTGGGGAATGTTATTCCTAAATAAATTGGTTTTATTAATTACATCAGAACAGGAAGGCAGTTTAGTATGCAGGTTAAACAAGATGTTCTTGGTGGCCTTGGAAACAAAGGAAAGGGGAGTATTAAACTCCGGAACTGTCAAAAAATGAGTTTATATAAATCATTCTCCAGAGGAAATGTGGAACTTGGGTACAAAATATATATATGTGTGCATATGTGTGTGCATATGTATGTGCATGTGTATCTAAATAGAAGAATTTGAAGCTAAATATTCTTAGTACTAGGAATACTGTCATATAAAGTTTCCCCTGTTTAAATGCAAAATAAAAATATCTTCCTGTCAGAAGATATGTACTAAGTATATTTTTTTCTTATAATTGATACTTCTAGAAATCTACTAATGAACATACACATGTTATAATGTCTCTTTCATTTACTACTTAAATAAATATTCCAGAAAAGGCTTGGGGATTGGGTGGTTTAGTACTTTGAGTGAAAAGATACAAATGTACCACAGAATTGCCATTACAAATTTGAAATATACTTACAAAGGCAAGAACTAAAACCCAGGAAAAGAATTTTCATGTGAACCATTACACCCAAGTAATGTAGATTACATTCACCTTTTGATGTTAAATACTAAATCTTAAAATTATGAGACTAATACTATTTTTATGACATATTAACTCACTGACTTTCTAAACTACTATTGTATTTAGCAAAATTATTCCAGCTTATCTTTTGGTCAGAACATATAGCATGCTTTTTATAATTTGTATTCTTCTGCCTTACGTGCTAATAATAGGGTCCTGTAAACTTAAGTCGGCAAAGAAGCTGTTCTGGTATGCTATGATGGGCATATTATGTGTAATAAGTTTAAAAGATTAGTTCAGGAGTCATACAAGATGACTTATTCTACTTAATAGGTCTACTGTTTTAGGAAGGCATTAAACTGTTCTGCACTGTAATTTGTCTTTCAAGTGTTTTTGTCATCTGCTTGGTAGCCAAGAAGAAATTGTGTCTTTCTCTGTGTTTGCTCTCCTTGGTTCAGTGTATTGCACCAACTGTATATAGTAACAATCATATATATTTAAGTATTCCAAATGGGTTTACTTCATTTTGAGACACAGCATCCAAAGCTCTGAATACAGAGGCATCATAAGGACATTTACCCTAGGTCTAAACTGGGAAAGTACCTGTAACCTCATGCACTGTCACTAAAATGCTCTACCTTTGTGCCAGAAATAGCCAACAACGACACTTAATAAGCTTTGTAATATTGCAAGAAATCTTTATTCTTAGTGAGTTATTCTGTTGTTCTGTGGCAGCTAAAGCCAGCTTGTGCAATCAAGTACTAGAGACAAGCCACGGGCATAGCAAGGTGATTGCACCATATTCAGCAACACCTGAACCTAGGGGAATATTATTTATTCTTTTTATCTATATTTTTCTGAGCATCATTATGAAAATTGTCGTACCTCAATAGTTTTAAAAACAGTTCATTTATTAAAATGTTTTATAATTTTCTGTAAATGCTTCTCATAATAAATGTGGTGCTCTTGAAGGACAACATTTTCAAAAGATGCAGGATGTAAAATAAGATATGGTGACTGAAGCAAGACTCAAAGCCAGTGAAGTCCAGTAAAACAGGATCTGTGTTTCATTAGACTGGATTTTTCATTCTTATTATATTTTACAACGCTTTAAAAATGACACACATACATATTTATGTTGTTATCAAGCATGTCTAGACATGGCTGTAATGAGGTTCTCTTTTTCATCCTTTCTCACTAGGGCTTTTTACTCTGCTTTTTCTAACAGGTCTGGCAAGAGTAATTTGCCATAATGAAAATAAAATGTATATGTGAAAGTGCAATTACAAATGCAATGAATTTTTGGGAATAAAGTCTTTACATTTAGTAATAACAAAACTGAATTTGGCTTATTGTTTGTAATTTCTAATAGAGGAATCAAATTACTAATCTACTGCATAAATTACAAAACAGACAAGCCAGGAAATTAATGACTGCTTTTCTTTGGAGTTAATATAATAACAATTGGGTGAGCCCTAAACTGCCTCTATTTTCAATATTGGACAAGCATCTTGACATGCATCAAAACTAAAAACAAATGAAAAAAAACCACAAATGAAATACTAAGTTTCTGTTCAATCCACACCTTTCATCCCTTTACAAGAACATGTATCTTGTTTTATATGCAGATTCTTCATACTGGAGATATACAACTGTCCACTGGTTTTTTTCCCTCTTTTTTCTATATGTGCATGGGTTTTTTTTAATTTTTATTTTTCTTTCCAAAACCCAGACCAGTCTTGAATGGCCTAAATAAATCTGCATCACCCTCACGTTCCATCCTCATGACTCAGACTGGCAAATCCCAAGCTGAGTCTTTGGACACAATAAAAAAAAAATCTCACCTTTCAGATGCAGACTGATCCTCTGTCACACTAAACCTTGTGTCAAGCAACACTTTCCAGGCTGTAAACACCAAGAATACTTATAAGAAAAGTATAGCTGGAAAGGAAAGACATTTATATTCCATGTCTTTAGAGCCTGAGTCTTTTCAGATGCAATTACTATAGAGAATCATTCTAAAAACACACATGTTCCATAAGAGAACTCAAGGAATTCACAACTGTCAGGTAAAAAGAAACCAGATTTTAAGATAATACTTTTTTTTTCTGTGCTAAGAGGAAAATTGAAGGTTAAAATAAGCTTGGGTTACCAAAAAAATGCTGATAACTTGCGCGTAGGTTTGTTGGGCATTGTTGCAAACTGTATGTGTACTCTGGTGCACATACTTAACCCTCTGTTTACTTCAGTTAATGACAAGAAGCAGACTCCTTCGACCACAAAAGAAGGATTCTACTATGGAATATTATTCTCTAAGGCCATCTGAGCCATCTTGCCAGAACTTTTCCTTTGAAAGAAGAAATCACATAAGCAAGTATATTAACTATTTTCTACCAGATATTTTAAACCTTGAAGAAATAAGATGAACACTCATATGGTGGTCAACAGTTAAGTGACTGACAGTTCAGAATAAGATAGTGTGGACCCATTTTATACATCTGAAAATAGTGTGTGCATGTATTTGTACTTGCAACAGAAAGTGGTGCCTATAAAAATGAGAAGGCTGATCTCTCTGAAACATAAAGCTGTTGACTCTAATCAAGTTATTTGGAATGGAATTATATGGACTCTAATGGAAGTTCAGATATCTTCACCATGTAGAAAAAATTGTATTTTGACATCACCTTGTCAGCAGCTCAGATGGAATCATGTGCACACCACCTCTTCCTCTGTGCAACTTCGGTCGTTGATAAAATATAAAATACATTTATAAGTATAAAAATTTGGAAAATTTCCACAAATTTAACTTTTATAGATATGTGTGTATGCATGCATACATGCATATACCTCTATAAAGTGATCTTAAAGGAAAAATGGGTTTGGCTACATTTATTTCATAAGCAATGTGCAACCTTCATTGCTGCTTACTTGTCTTTTTCCTTACGGAAATGTTACACTTTCAATGATAACTAGAACATAATGGATGTCTTGGATTTAAACAGGCATGTGTCCCCATTCAGTAGGGTTTTAAGCTCCAAAACCTTCATTTTTCACTCTAGGGCAGCTATCTATAAAACATACCAGCATGTTTCTGCCAAAAAAATCAAATTTCCCAGCCAAATTTCTTCTGACAGTGGATAGAAGAAATTCTGTTCTAGAACCTTAAAGCACCAACTTTTCTTTGATAAGAAGAACTTGTTATTAAACACTTTAACTCTCTAACAGTTTGTTAAAAGCAGGCTATTAGATGCAGAAAATTGCACATTTTCCTTACAGAAATGCAGTCATGTTTTTCTTACATACAAGTTTATGTCATCAAAATCTTTATATATCTGTATTACTTTTAAGACCATGCATAGAACTGATTGAAATATGAAAAACGTTCACAAAAAGTTTCAGGGTTCCTGGGCCTTTCAGTTTGGTGATTTGAGAGTTTTTTTAAAAAAAAAGAAGAAAAAGACACACAGCGTAATAATGTCATGGGAGGAAGTCTACCCAAAAGTAGTAAGTGAAAACTTCAGATAAATAAAAAATAAAACTTTCAAGTGAAAACTTAACTATATCTGCCCAGATCTTATCCATTTGATGATCCTGCTATGTGCTAGCAAAACAAGCAGCATGCATGCAGTTGTTAAAGGGGTTTCCCAGTACTTCTGTACTGCGTCTGCCATTGCTTAATGGTTTAACTACGCATGGCCAAGAAATAAAGACATGCAGGCAAACAATTTCACATGCTTATAGCTTGTTTGGTGATAGTAGCAGTTAATTCATTTTAGTTACAGTAAAACCCAAGAAGATTTGCTTGGGGTAACCAACAAGGTCATGGGTTGCTTATGCCAAGAACCTGAGCTGAAAGTAATAATTGGTGAAAAAAAACAGGTCCTTTGGAAAGCAGATGTCCAACAGTAAGCAGAAGGTAGAGCTCAATCCATCATGCATAAAGGTCTGTCTGCCACTCAGGAGTCCAACTCATCAACCAGCTGGAACAAGTGTCTTCTTTCCACAAAGCCATGTTACTGGTCACTGCTATCACTGTGCCAGAGATATTTGATGATGTGTTGTAACTTCTGTTGTTGTCTTAGACATCAACTGTTTCTGCTTGTATTGTCTTAAACATCGTCTGACTGTACCGGTATTGTTGTCTTTAACATCTTGAGTGCTGTGTCTCCTGCTGGGCTGACTGTGCTGCTGCAGAGGAGGGGGAGGAGGTGCAGCAGCAGGTGCTGCTCCCCCACACCTGACTGCGCATGAGGACTCAGAAGGTTCAGGTAGAGGTCACTTTGGCAAGGGTCTGTTGAACTGCCAGTGACACTGGTGCTCCCAGCCCCAATTCCAGAACCTTCCCAAAGGAGCGTCTGTGCATGCGCTGCTTCAAGAACTTTCACAGCAAGACCACCCCTCGTATGCTAATGGGACACAGATAGGCGCTATAAATAAAAACCTGCCAAGAAGGCAGGTGCCCGTGCCCACCACCCACCTGAAGGCGTGCTGCAGAAGAAGTACAGGACCACATGCTCTTGAAGACCAGGTTTTCCAGGGGCCAATGGAGTTGTGACTATTTTTCTCTTCGACCCTTCCCCTCTGCTACTCTTTGATTTCTCTTTCTCTCTCTCTCTCTTTCTCTCTCTCTCATTTCTCACTACATTTCTTTTCCTTTGCACTACGGTGAATCGGATCGGGTATGGTGAATCGGATCGGATCCAAGTTGTGTTATTTTCTCTGTCTGCCCTGAAGGTATCAGACTGTGATCTGAACAGATTGGAATCTGGTTTAGCAACTTTTGGAAAGCTGCAAATTGAAACGCACCTGACTATCTCATTTGATATTTTCGCTGTTCCCAAAATAAACACTGTTCTGTTAATTTGACTTTTGTTCTGAATGAACCCTGGGAGATTTGTTAGTCTCTAATTTGCTGCACAGACAGACACCAAGAGAGCCTTCTGTCTCTGTGCAGGTCCAGATAGGGGAGACCCAGTGGTGGGAGTGGGACTTGTCATGTGTATTTGTATGTGTATGAATGAATGTGCGTGCAGAAGGAAAATCACTATCCACACGACAGAGCCATTCGACTTTGTAAATTACTAATAGATTTTATGTTGCTGAGTGTTATGGTTCTGTTCTTTGGGTTAACTCAGCCTTAAATGCCCCTATGCATGAAGCAGACCTTCATGTCTGGCTTTCCCTCTCTTTATAGTATTGGAACATTTGCATCTTGATTCAGTATAAACTATTAATAATCATAGTATTGACGGTAATTTAATATTTCATTTCTGTGCTCCATTAAGATATTGCTCTGGCACCAGATCACTATGTTCAAAACCCAAGCTTCACCCTCTTCCTTAGTTCAAATTACAATATTTATAGCATGTTGTAAGACTATAGATTATATAAATTTGCAAGAACATGCAGTCTATAATTATAAGGGGAAATGGATTTAAAAGGTGTGTAAAATAGAGTGAGAAAAAACAGTTTTAATAATACATATATATTTCTTACTAGTTTGTTATTTATAATTCAGTAGGGTTAATTATTCTTCTGTTGCCTCTGATAAGGTTATATAAAGACTCTGAAATTAAAGAGTAAAAGGTGAAAAAAGATTTCTGTACCAAGCTATTTGACTTTTCCAAACTTTATAGGTCGTATATCTGCAGATTACTCGCATGGCAGTTTTATTTGCTCATTTGTTTGGCTTTCTGTTAAAAAAAAACCACCCTAAAAAATGCTAACTTGTTTTAAATAAACTACTCCAAAGTTTTAGAAAATAGTACTTTTAATGTCTCAGCAAATAGATAGTATTACTGAGCAATCTCAGCCTTTATACTATCCTACTTGAAATTTTATTTCAGAACAATTAAAAAAAATATTTTTCAAGGACTGGAGAATTTCATAGATTCATAGAGTGGTTTGGTTGAAATGGACCTTCAAAGATCCAATCTCCTTGCCATGGACAGTAACATCTTTCACTAGATCAGGTTGCTCAAAGTCCCATCTGACCTGTCCTTGAACACTTCCAGAAATGGGGCATCCACAACTTCTCAGCAAATCTCTTCCAGCGTCTTAGCATCTTCAAAGTAAAAGCCTTCTTCTTTATGTCCAGTCTAAGTCTACCCACTCTTATTCTAAAACCGTTGTCCTATGTCCTGTCACTACAGGCTGTGGTAAAAAGTCTTTACCCATTTTTCTCATAAGCCCTGTTTATATGTTGAAAGGTCATGACAAGATCTCCCCAGAGCCTTCTCTTCTCCAGGCTGAACAACTCCAGCTCTCTCCCGTCTTTGTTCATAGGAGAGGCACTCCAGCTTTCTGACCATTTTTGCAGCCGTTCCGTGTTCTTGCTCTAACAGGTCCATGTTGCTCTTGTACTCTGGGGCCCTGAGTGCTCACAGTACTCCAAGTGGATTCTCACCAGTGTTGAGAATTGATGGAAGTCATTACACAGTAATGAGAGTGGGAATAAACTTTTGTTATTGATAAAAGAAATATGTCAGTCAAGGCGGGGTGTAAGGTGGGAAGCTTAGCAACCCAAAAAGGAGAAGGCAGCCACCTAGATGACTGCAGCTGGGATAAATACATTTTAAATTGCTTCATTTGCATAAGCCATGTTTCTTTCTATTGCTTCAGACTCTTTGAACTGGATCAAGACTTGAAATAAATATTTAACCAGACTGTCAAGAACACGTCATTGTGTTGCACCTTTACACAGTAACTTCTCAGAAGCAGACATCAATAACCATTCACACTTATTTTAACAGTAGTAACATCACACTGAAATCAAACTCAGAGCTCCACTCTGTAAACACACGGTAGCAGGTAGTTGACCATAGAGAGTAGGAGTTGTCAAAGTCAAAGAGCACAGTGTGTGTCTCTGTCTTGTACACATTCAAGGTTACAATGCAAGTGAGCCAAGAATTTAATCTAGTTCCCAAATTCATGAATCTCAAGCAAGCTCTTTAGGTATTGCTAAATTTAACTTTCCTGTGCCTATGCAAGTATCTGAGCAGATAATAAGAAAGAGTAGAATATAAGAGCTTTTTTTGATATTTTTAATCCTAGACAACTGAGAAAAGTAGTAACTCAATCCATAATTGGTAGTTAGTGCCATTCATAACACACATTATTTTTTAAAGCAAGAAGGGTTTTCTTGTTTTGTCTAAAAAAACCACTAAAACATCTTAAGTACTGCTTCTGATATATTCAACAAGGAAGTACAGTCCATACTGAAAAGATGCACTCTGATTTGCATATAGATTTTTTTCAACTCTCTTTCCTCCTGGCACCACATCCTATGCATACACAATTCTGAAATTTAACAGTAATATGCCAAAGCATTACGTTCCCCAGTAATTCCTTTGCAACAGTGAGATTTGTCTACTGACTTCTTTGGCATAAATCTCTGGCATTAACATTTGTTATAACAAAAGAAGCAGCAAGAAAAGACTCAGTTTGAGCCTCTAAACATCGTGCATTTCTAATGTAGAGTGAACATATTTCTAACTCATTAGAACTGACATGGCATACAGGATCTGAAGGATGTGTTTGTAAATGACATTCCCTGAAAGATGAATTCGTAATAAAATTTATTTATGAACTCGCTGCAGCAGAACAGCTATTGTAGTAGCATGAACCGTATTCTCAGTCAAAAAACTTCACTGATATTCTCCAGAAGAAGCCAAGAAGCCTCTCTAGTGCAAATGTCTTTGTCATCATGGCGGACAGGAATGAAGGAACATGACAAATGTGAGCTTTCAGTCATCGCGGCCCTCAGGGAAAACGTGGAAGTCAAAAAGAAACCAAGACTCAAGCATGCATATTTGATTAAGATATTATATACCTAACTGCAACAGAGCAATTCTAAAATAAAATAAAATAAAATAAAATAAAATAAAAATATGCCTGAAGGCATAAAGCTAGAGTCAGAAGAAAAAAATATAGTCAAAAAATATTTTAGTAGTTATGCCAAAACCCACAGAAACCTATAGGTAAGAATTCATTGGCAATTTACATCAGATGTGACAAAAGTTATTACATTAAACAGTCATTTTCTTTGACTGCTATGCAGTTCAACTTAGTAGGGCCTCCATCCAACTTGTTCATTCCTAAGTCAATTCCAAAAACATCACCATTCAGTATCATAAAGATCTTGTAATTTTGTTTACTTCAGGGGAAGAGAGAGTTTTCCAAAATGCATCCTAAGTAACATTTCCCTGCAAAAAATTCAGAGGCAACTGTCTTACTGATCTTTGCTAGAGAAATTAGCACAAGCATTGTCCATTAAAACTACAATTAATGGACTGCTGTTGGCAGTTATTCCTTACTTTTCTTTGTACAGTAACATCATCAAATCTATTAGAAACCTACTTAATCACAGACACTCACAGGATTAAACCTCTCCTCCTGCTAGCTTCTATTCTTAACTTTGACCCCTGCAAGCCATAGCCATATTACTGTTATAATGACCTCTCTGTTCTAAGCAGCTCCCAGTATTTTTCAAGAAAGAAGAAAGTAGGGAAATATTCCTCTCCTGACTTTCAAAAGATTTTCTTTTATTAACATGGATGATTTGCAAGGGTTCATGATGCCCTGGTTCTGACTCTCAGTTTATAAAGCCCAAAGAGCATTGCAGTAACTAAAGCAAGAAAGGAAGTTGATATATTTGCTAGCAGAGGGGCCCCAGGGAAGCTATTTACACAGCTCCAGTAAAAGGAGGAAAGTACTGAGCTCTATTTTCTTTAAATATCCCAGAGATTACCCTAGCATTCAACAAGAACTGGAAGCACAGAAATACTTGCTAAAGAATAACAAAGAAGTTTTTGTTGTATTATGACAACAGGGAGTTAACTTTTACATTTTTTATGAGTTGATATACAATACATAGGCAGACATAATGTTGTATCAGAGATTATCATCTAAACCAAACTGTAAGACAGTAAATAGAGCAGGTGATGTGGGAAACAACTGTCTCAATACGGACAAGCAAATGTAATCTAGTTGTCTTTTTTCTATTTGTCACTTTGCAGGGACAATATATAAGCTTAGATAAAACCTTTCTTCTACTCTATGCCTCCTGTAAAAATCAGATTGTGATTCCTAAACAGTATAACATCCCTATGTGTAAGGAAGAAAAATCAGTAAACAGAAATTTTTGGGTTTCTGTTTAGGTATTTATTCAAATTAAACTGACCTTCTCAGGATGTGCATGCACAGCTACATTCCTTTTCTAATAACGTCTTGCCAGGAGGTATTCTTGTACACGTTTCCTTACATTAAAAAAAAAAAAAAAATTCAGTTTTTTTTCCTCACTGCATCTGCTTTTTCCTCCTCCCCTTCTTGCTTTTACTGTAATGATTTACTAGGAACTTAATGGAATTTCTGTATCTATCTTTTTTTTACTTAACACACTATTAGCTCCTTCATCAACTTTTTTATTTTCTTTTAGTGCTAAGGTAGTGGATTACAGGCAGCTCACATTTTTACTTTCATTGAATACCTGTTTCAATGCAATCATAGCTTTTTGCAACAAATATTTCCCGGAATCTGTTTGGCCAGATGCACTGGATTGAAGAAGTAATGTTTCCATACTGTGGCTTTTGAATTCTTTGCATAAATCTAATGACATAACCAATACAATCCACCTGCCCAAACCCATAACAATTTTCTAAAGGTTCATTTTTGAATGAGTGTTTGTGGGATTCCCCCACCCGGTAAAGAATACTCCTCCACTAACAACATCTGCAGGAATCCTGAAAGAGGGATTCAGCTCCCAGAAGGAACAAGCTGCTCTCCCAGAGCTGTGGATAGGAGACCTTGCTTCTAAAGCAGATGACAACTTCTCTTTCAGTTTCACAGCACTCTTTCTGGCCAGCATCCCTGCTGTACCACATGTCCCGTTCAAGGCTTCCAATGTCCCGGTCTCATTTAGGGACAGAAACTGTGTCTTTTTTTGCTATCGCATCACCTTCACATCAAACTTTGTTACCACAGTTACTGTATCTTAGTGTATGCTATTCATCAGGAATTAATATAATCCATGAAACAAAAGGTCATGAGAAATCAATTTCATTATGAGAGGCAATCTACTCCTTCCAAAATCAGCTCTACATACATCTTGCTTATTATTTCATATAGGCCAAGGAAGGAGTTATAAGATTTTGTGATTCATACAAGCTTTATTCTTTCAAGATTTCAGTGCTGCTACACCAGAGGGAAAACAGATGATTTTAAACATTGCCCTCTGAAAAATATCTGTAAGACAAGTAAATGGAAACAGGCCTTTTCAATGTTTTCTATGCAAAATAAAAGATACATATCTCAAGAGACATATGCATGGCACACACTCATTGCACAGCTAGGCTACGCAAAATCTGAATTCATACGCAAGACTTTATGACACACATGTTCAGAATTATGCGAACTCACAGTGAATTTCAGGTTATTTGAAATTAGTATTAGTACAAAATTAGTACAAAAAACCCTGCAGAAAATCTCAATAACTTTCGCCTGCAGCAAAACGAGTTTTATAAGCTGAGTCAAAATTCTATGCAAATATGTTCGTACTCCTTTGAATATCCTTACGAACTGAATATCCATTGAGAGAAATGGTCAAAATAATTTTACACAGTAAGAAATATTAAAGCTTTTTATGCCCCCATGAATTTTTAACTCATTTCTATATTTTCCAGAAACATAGAAACATTTATATTGAAACAGAATTATAAAATGGGTGTATGTATAAAAGGTCTGATTCAAATATACTGTTTCTGGGAAGGGTCTGCTTTTTGAATAGCAGTTTGCCTTTTCGATGTCTCCCCAAATAAAACAATAGTGGCTGCAAAACACAAATATATTGATTCAGCTCTTATGCTGATGTGGACCACAGAAAATAGCATTTAATTTTACCCTGTTCTCTTTCTTCTAGAAGCTAGTACATCCTTACCAAAATGCAGGAGCCCATAGTATCATAGGGAATATGATCTGATCACAGGGAACTTGATAAAAGTGTGAATCATAGCTCTCAGGATGTCTTATGAGAGATATATGTTTATTTAGAGATAGTAGCTGAACTTTTCATGTAGTTTTTTTACATCTTTAGTGCTTGTTTTATGATTCACTATTTGCCATTTGCTCTTTGAGGTCCCTAGTATCATCTCTGCTCTTTACCGCTGTTTAAAAGTTATATGCATAAGAATATGTGCTATAATTAATATCAAATATTTAATTTAAAAATTCAAGCATCCATTAATGGAAATATTTTCATTTGTACACTAAAGTAATCAATGAATTTGCTGATGGTGGGTCAGAACTATTGCTTGACTGATTCTGGAGTAGCAATTTCATTTATGATAAATAGTTAGCAACATGGATTGGGAAATAGGGTTTTTTCACATCATCTCTATCCCTGCTATTCTTGATTATTACAAAGCGTCCCTCCCCTCACAGTAAGCAGCTCCCCATGCTGCTTTCCCACCAGCAACCAGTACTGATCGGATCAGCAGTTTCTACTAAGCAAAGGGACTTTCACAATTTTAAATTACTTATCTGAGCCCTGACCACCACCTCACATACCCCGGCACCCCACCACGCACCAGACGCTGTTTGCCCCTCCACAAATGTACAGGAAACTCTGCCCACCAAGGCCCACTACCCCATGCTCAAAGATGCTATCAGAACATACTTCACTCATACCATGAAACAAACATGGACCTGGCAGGGCACAACATTGCCCAGGTACACACCAGAAGTCTGTGCACCAGTTGGAGAGCTGGAAGGGCTGGAGTGCTACCTGCAGTCTAACTCCTCCTCTGCCATCGACACCTACCCACATCCCAGTTTTTCCTTCTCAACTGCCTAAGCTACTGCTAATCTCCCCTTCAGCCATCCCACCATCACCTTTCAAGTCTACTTTCCTTGTGGTCCATCTTAGCTTTTGCAGGGTTGATGTCCTCCCAGATCTGCCATGGCCGTGCATGGTTGGTTCTTGGTCCAACTGATCCACCAGCAGCTGAACCCCAGGGAAACAAGGTACACACAGGGTGACACAAGCAGGGCACTACATTGCAAAAACCACAATGCACCGACAATGTTTATTTTTCTGTCCTTAGTTATGACTATTTTATTCCTTAAATGGTGACAACATTTTTTCCCTTCCCCTCTGAGCACATACGCTCTTCTTTCATATATGGAGGTAATCAGTTGAAGGACTTGTGGGTTTTTTCCCCACTTCCATGACATGATTTATCCAGTGAATTTCAGGCAATTGGATTTTCAAATATTACCATGTTAAAGTACTAGACTTATGTGGTGACTATAATAAATTCCTTCCAGTCTTCTGCTGAGTGCATAGAGGAAAAATAGAATTTCTGTATTACAGTTGTAGAGAATATATAGTAATTTCCAGGTAAAAGCGAATAGCTAAGACCCCTTTCAACTGATACGAGGCAAGTTCTGACTGGCTATGTTCACATGACCTCATCAGAAAACATTTGAATAGATACTCAGTACCAAAGCCACATGATGAAATGTGAACATCCTCAGCTGAGTTTCCATGAATGCACCAAGAGAGGCCCATTTTCCAGTCCTCAAAAAGAAGGATTTCACTGAATATTATTGTCTAGGGAAGGGCATCCTCTATGCTTTAGCACAAACATATTTATTAAATCGTGATATCTTATAAAATAGAGTTCTCCGTATCCTGTACTGTAACTGCAATAAAAACAATTATGCATAAGAATGCGTGCACCCAAACGGCACATGTACCTGATTAAGACTGTTACAATGCTTTTGTATTTCATGTAAGCACGTTCAAAGGAGGATTTTGCCATTTTCCATTATTTTGTTTGGCACTAGACTCTTTTTTATTCCTAAGAGACTGGGATTAGCTTTCCCAACATTAGAGTATTTGAGGATGTCAGCAGCATACAAATAAATGTGCTAATAAATTCACCATAAACATATTTTCTTCTTGGCTTTTCACATAGTGGTGAATTTTAGTGGATTGGTAGTCTGTCCATATTAGAGGAAGACAGTTTAAGAATTATTTGTGCTTTGCAATGCTTAATAATTTTTTTGCTAATTTCATGCTTATGAAATGAAGTTTCTAGATATTGATTCCTGAAGACACTGCACTGCACTGTTGCTTAAAAAATGTCTAAAGGAAAAGCCAGTATTTACTACCAACAAGGCCAGGATATAAATGTGACAAAATAACATTGTGATGGTCAATAAATCATATTTCTTAGTTTAACTTCCTGAATTATCTTAATTCAGCCCACTATAAATTTTCACTAAGAAAAACATAGCATTCTTTTTTTAAAATTGCAGGCTCATTGACATTTTGCTTATTTAAGATCACCTTGATGCCAATTTGAAGTTATTGCTTCAAAGTTGTACAGTTGTTAAAAAAATAAACTGGTGGTATTCCCTCTCTCCCAGTAAGATTTGAGACATTTTTTCCTGCATCATCTTCTCTGGAATCACAGAATGATGAATTTAAAAAAAATCATGCTGAGAGACACACTCAGCTTAGAAATTTTCAGTCTGAACACTTGAGGCTTGGCACTGTCACAGGCATTTGAAATCAGAGAAGAAATTAAGCATTTCTTTGATATGGAGAAATGACTTATCTCTTAAACAAAGAAAACTAACCACTTTTAGCACTGATCATTTTTCACCATGATAGCCAGAAAAATAAACCTTTCTACTTGTGACATTTCAGAAAATATGAGCTACTTGCATCAAGACTATGTACAAAGAAATATATTGCAAAAATATCTAGTGATCCATGTAAAAATGCATAATAGTCTTACCACACCTGAAGGGAATTTTGCAGTATTCAGATATAATGCTTCTTTGAAACAGTGGTCTTCTTCAAGACACCCTGCGTAGAAACATGGAACACAATTTATTCAAGGTCTGTACAGTTTGGAGTCATCCATACTCACCTTTTTCCAATCACCTTTGAATGGGCTTGCTAATATAAAACCCATTAAAAAGAAATGCAGATAAATAGGAGACTTTTATTTTCAATGAGAATTGCAGCTCGGTAGTGAATGGACAGGCAAGGTAAGACAAACTCAGCCCTTATACAATCATTTTGACAGCTGTAAAGTTGATTCTTAGGAAGTGTAGAGCGCACCAGCCATTCAGTCACCTTTAATGCAGGTGCGTCAAGGTCCGTCTTCTCTCTGTGCAACAAAGGAGCATGAGGTTACAGCTCCATTTGTTTTTCTTCTCACAAAGCAACCTAACTATATGCCACACTGTGCAGAAAGATGAACAGCACAGAAGCCGCTTTCAGTGATTTTTTTCACTTTGTGTTTATACCTATATCTCATTCGCATCAACAATATATTTTATCATATGACTTAGAGTCTCTCTGAGTGAATTGAAACTGTCTCCTCTTCCCGCCCTTACATACTTCATTAAAAGGCAGTTTATCTGAACAAGTTTTAATAACTTGATACCACTTGATAACTCCCTACAGTTGTAGGAGATGACTTTCCAGAGCTATCTCTTATTTCAAATAAGCATGTCTGTATGGTACGTCAAGTCACGATAGAATTAGGTTTCTATCTACAGAAGTTGCCATAAATAATGCTGAATTCACTTGCCATTCTGTGTTACAGAACACTGATTTAAAAGACTGCACAGATTTTGGGTGGGGTAGGACATTACTAAAAGATTTATGGGGAAAATAGAACTCTGCTTGAACAAAGCAGCAGTATAGGAGATGGAGAAAGCTGCCGTAAGCACAAAATCATTTAAAGCTGTATTCTGCAGAGTCCACAGCAGCTTCAGTGACTGAACAATTCAAACAGACAGAAGGGCCTCTGGAAAGCTGTCAAAAGAAGCTCACACAACACTATAGGATCACAATCTCTCTGTTTTTTTAAGTCAGTACATGATCAGTTTGTAACACATTCTTGTGAGTCCAAGCAGTCCTTGTCGGTCTGTGTTTCCCAGATGTATTCAAGCATTTCTTGGCTGAGAGCTGTATTCTGTAGTCTTACAGAATGCCATACTCTGATTTAAGGCTGCTCCATTTCAAGTTAGGGTTTTTTGTTTATCGTTTTAAAAAAAAATCAAATTGTCATTCAGGTGGCAGAACTGCAGGGAAAGCTGCTGTGTTCAGTAAAGGAAAAGCAATCAACGTGTTTCGACTACTGATATCCTTTTACTTTCTTCAGTGCAAAACATATCTCTACAAATGTACATGTTGGAATAACTACTTGAAAAGATAATAAAGTACCTTCTTTGTGTCCGAACTGCGCCATCAATGTTCTTTTGAGAGAGATGCCAAAAAATTAACTGCATAGATCACCAGTGTTAGGAATCTGGCAAATAAAACTTATCTGGATAATCTGCAGGAGTAATACAGAAACAGCCTTATCGGTTTCCAGTTGCATGAATTTAAAAGTTACTTACTGCAGAAATGTAACTACAGATAAGTGCAAGTCATAAAGAGATATATGTTAAAAATACACAAAGGCCTCCTCTACAAATTCCTCTCAGAAAACATTGTTTGATATCTTAAATCCAACACAGGACAACGTATACTTTTTTCATTAGACAGCATCAAACATTAAGACAAAACAATGGCTTATGCCTCTGTGCCTTTAATTCCCAAGAGATAACTAAAAAAAATGTATTCTTGTATTTATGTTTCACATTAATCTGTTGTAATATACATTATAATATACATTTATCTATATAAACACAAGTTTATAAATTGTGTTTTAAACCAAAAGTTGTGATTTATTATCATCCTTAGGAATAGTGAACACCCCTTTTTCCTTTGCATTAAGCTCTTACAATAAAATATATACAAGTAATAAAAAACCCCATTATTATTGTATTTTCTTCCAGTTAATCATTCCATTATGCAGGACATTCCTATGGCTGCCTTCAGCCATATGCTGAATTGAAGTCAAGTATGCCCACTTAAGCTCACAAGAAAGAAACTACTGAGACAGTTGTAAGCAAGAGTTATCATACCAGAACCCTTCCCAGACAGAGCTTAGAAAGAGGTGTGTACAGTCATTAGAATCCAAAAGATGTTATCTGCAAACATTAGAAGAAACAAGAACAAAATAAGGAGAGCACAGATCAGAGGGCATTTGAGGATGTTGGTGTATTATTGGGCTAAGTTTCTGAAGTGGCACATTGGAAGACTTTCTGAACAAGAAATCTGTATCCCTCTGCTCAGAAAAACAAGGACATATGCACGTCTTTTCATAAAAAAAACCCCAAATTTCTACAGCAAACTCGGATTACAGGTTTCAAATTCAAGCAAGCAGGGGAAGTCTAATACTGACATTATGTAATTTAACAAAATCAAAATAAAAAGGGCAAGTAATTCTTGCCTAATATGTGCTCTTTTTACTTTCGGTCTTGAATAAGTTTCACGGCTTTGGAATATAAACAGATGGGAAATGAAATTGTACATCAATGGCTCATTAGCTCAAGTTTCCAGCAAACAATTATTATAGGAGTTTTCCCTAAACTGAGAGAATTTAGTACTGCTTTAAACAAAAAAAACCTCTTTGCTAGCAAAGACCAATAACATTACATCACTCACCCCAAGAATGCAGACATGACTGAATAGACTGTGGATTTGAAACAAAATTTTTTAATTTTTTAATACTATTCTTTCAGACTGCAAAACACAGAAACATGAATCTCTAAAATAGTGGTAAAGGCATGCGAATGGCTTCTTACCATGCTACCATGAGCTATAAATTGTTGAGAAATACTTTAGATATTTAGCTCCTCTCTTCCCTCTCACTAGCTTTATAATTATATTGTATTTTTAATATACAGCAATATAAAGAAGAAAAAACTATGCCTTATATTTGTAGAACTCTACAGCTATTAGCTGGTATAGAAGACAAAAAATGTGTCATGAAGGCATTATCAGTGGGATACTGGAGAAAGTGAAATAGAAACAATGATAATTAAGACAGCTGGGAACATTTTCCTCCTAAATTTATGAAACATATAAGCAAAAGTCTTAAATGCCTAATAATTTTAGTAAGGAGGACAAATCAAACTGCCCTCCAGACACTGAACCGTATACAATCACGGTTTGAGATAAGCAAGAAACACAAACTCTTTCTTTTTAAACAATAACACAATAAATTCTGAAACTTCATAATTTTTGAAAAATTACTTCCTTAAGCAGCTCTATTTCAGATGTCTACAGCCATACTCTGAAACTCCTAACAGTTGCAAAAAAATAAAATATAAACCCACAACTTTTCGAACAGTTTGGATTCCTCTTCAAAAATCTGGAACTGCAATCTTCCCTTAGTACCACATACTTTCAAATTTTTCTGCTAGTCTGAATCTCAGGCACCACTTTCTTTCTTTTCATAACTGCTTTGTCTTTGGGGGTTCTTTATTTAAAACAGTAAAACTGACTTACATGTCTATTGCACTGCCTTTTCCTGACATTGTATCTCCACTGATAATTCCGCACTCACAGCGCTGCCTCGCTTTAAAACATCAGGGCTAAAACCAATCAACTAAACAAGCAAGCGGCAAGTGAGCAAACAAACAAGAACCCAGCCTCTAAACATTTATGATAGGAAAAAATTAGCTGAGGATTGGCCAGTTCTTAGTTCTTCTCCAGTGTGACAAGTCAGATAATGTAGCAATAGTTTCAAGAATCTACTTGAAAGTTGAAGTTTCAAGAATCTACTTCCTCCCCTCTTTACAGTGCTGATATAACACAGCTCAGACAATTTGATCCTCACCTGTGTAATGTATTAACACCTTCAGCCTCTGCAAAACTGCATGTACCCGAGTGTGTGATATTTCCCTTGCTGATTCAGAGTTTTCAATAACCCCTTCACCTGTTTTTGTTCACTTTCTTTCCTAGCAGCAAAGTAGAAGTGCAGTGCATTTACGTGTAACAGGTTAGTACTACACTGTGGGACCAACGTATTCCCCGACATGCTCAAATTATCCCTTATTATGTGGAAATATTCTCTAATACTAAATTACTTAAATAAAGAAAGCTCCATCCTTTTATAAAGACTACTTAAAAATGGCTTATAACATAAATGTACTTTATCCCCTTTTTACTTTGATGCTCACTGAGCTCACACTTTGCAGCTAGCACATAAAAGGTACTATTTTACTGTATTACAATGGAGGAGAAGCTGTTAAATAAAATGAGTAAAACCTTTATTGGAATTTGTATGTTCACTTTGTTATAATTTAGCTATGTAGCACTGAGTAAATAGAAGACATTAGCAGCAGCAGTAGAGATTTTATTGAAGAAGCAGCTTGTAGTGCCTTACATATACAGTTCTCATTGAAAACATCGAATTATGTTATACTTGACTAGAAAAAAACTTAAAAATATCAAGGACGTTTTTCTGTGAATTGGTAAATGTAATCACATACATATCTCTTGTGTATCTTTTGTGTGAGAGAAAAGAAGATGAAATGGCTCTTGGCATGTAAAAAAAATTGTAAAACTTCATGAATTCAAAAACTTCCTAAGAAAAAACAAGCAAAGCTTTTTCAAAGACTTACTATATAAGATTGAGAAAAATTTTATTCGTATTCAACTTGATTTTGTTATTCATTTTAAATATCAGTTAAATGCAGATACTCTTAGAAATCAATCAGATGAATTAATATTTGTATTTATTTAATTTTGAGTGAGATGTGGACATATCCAAACCAGGCTTTGGAAGCAATATACTAGTAGATGCCTTTGGACACATCTTTATTCAAATTGAATATTATTTCCTTCCTCACCTGTAACCTCACTATTCCCTCTTGCGCAGAAGAAATGCATTTCTTTTCAGTATGTAAGATAAATACTTGAACAGTGGTTATTTTCCAAAGCAGAAAGACAAGGATGTTATAGGAATGATTATGGAGAATGATGATGGTTGATAGGGCAGAGGATAAAGACAGAGCTGCATGTAAAACATGGTGAAATATCATAACAGAGTTTATAACAGTTTTCTTAAAAATTCAGGTAATCTGCCACTACTGCTGTTATTTAAAGAAATATTTCTTGAAACAGCTAAAAAATTTTACTTACAATAAACCTTAACATAGCATTTCCCAATTTTTGATGCTTCAAAATCTTCATCAAATGTTTCTTACAATTGACAAAATAGGACTATACAAAATAAGAGAGAGCAAAAAATATAAATTATGACCTAAGTGTGCTCTTGCAATTTACTTGCAATCACTATGTCCAACATTTTTCTTTTACCCTTCCCAATGGTATGTGCAGCCCTATTTCAAACCATAAATACATCTGTCAGTAAAATTTCAGTAGGCGTATTTCTTATTTTCCCTTCCTAATCCTACATGATAAGAAAGAGTTGCAAAGATTAGAATTTAAAGAACCACACAGATATGTACAAAATCAGAATTTAGGACAGTGTTTTCATTTTTACATCTTGTCACTTTTGGAAATACTCTTTTTTCCTTTCTCACACTGATGGTAAAAGGTGAAGGTTAACATTCAAGACATTAAATTAGCAAGAATAAGAGCCAATGCAGCTACACTAAATCACCTAACACTTTTTTTCTGATCACATTTTCTGTGCTGTTGACTTGTACCCCAACTTGCATTAACCACATTGAATGTACCAGATACTGTCTCCTTCCTGTGTTTTTTATTCCCTAAAGATACCAGTGAGCTGTATTATGTCCTTTTACTTTGCCCTGTCCTCCCCAATTAAATTTCCTCTATATTAGATCACTGAGAATTTTTAAACATAAATGAAATCTGTCCTTCTTGAAATGAAAAGGTTGTTCAGTTTTTAATCAACTCCTCTCAAAAATAATCAAACACAAAAAGTACCTCAGCTCCAAAAAATTTTGATATTTTCCTGCAGGAAATTATTGATATGCCATTCTGAAGTGACTTGCCAAACAAAGAACAGTTATTTATTTGAGTTTGATTGCTAAGGAAATCATGCCAATGTGATTGCACTAAAGAGCTCCTGATTCTCTGTATTCATGAAAATCCTTGAGTAACTTTTGACGAAGTGGATGGCTGCAAACAGATTTGACAAAAGCAACAAGGAGACGGGATGGCTACCAAGATCTTGAAACTTTATGGAAGGTAGAGGCTCCGTTAAACTGAGGGAACCCTTCACTATTCCTGACTGCAGAAAACAAGTATCAATAGGCAGTCACAGCTGGTGCGAATCCTGTTCTTGCGTTCATATCAGCTCATCTGACCCAAATAGGCTTAAAGATCTGAGGGAGTACAGAGGCAACATAGAGCCAGGTAGAACTCGAGACCTTTGCCACAAAATGGTGGCTGTAATATGTTTGTGAAGAATAAGACAATCGCAACTCTGTCTGACATCTACTTTGACATGTTTAAAAGTAGTAATAGTATTAACAGTAAAGATTAGAAGCATTCAGAATCATTACTGCCTGACAAGTTGGATCATATGATTCTCCCATATCTTAAGGCACTACAAAAACTATATCAATCAAAGTAAATATTTAATACATTAGATAAGAACTGATATTTCAGACATTTGTTTCATTTGAAAGGAAACTCAACATTCAAAGCTGTCAATGCACTATGTTAAGAAAAAATTCTATTTCCAAACTTTTACAGTGCTAGAAAAAAATTACAAAATTACATTATACTCTGATTGGTACTGTCCTTTAGAAACAGATGATAAGTGACATAATACTGAAGGGAGTCTCAGGAATGCAAGATGGATCATACAAAGCTATTAAAAAAAAAAATTATTCAAAATATTTGACCATGTTCCTTACCTTTATCACTCATGCTTCCTAAGAGTCAAATGTTGTTGTTTTTAAAAGAATAGCAACCACTTTACATACTAATTCAAAAAACTGGCAATTAATTTCTATTTAGGCATATGACTTTGTCAACTAAACTTTTCAGTTTATACTTTACACAGTATGTAACAAATAGAACTTTTTCCCAAGTAGCAAGACACGTTTACCATAGATTTTACATGGATTAAAAGCATCTAACAGCTAACTGATTTAATTTTGCATTCTGTTTATCACTTAGTTATGTCTCCAAGTGGTCAGCACATGTTCAGAACTGAGAAGGGCTGCCTGCAAAGGAATGAAAGACTGGGAATGCCAGAAAAATACCTGTTGTTTAGGTAGCTGAATGATAAGGAAACTTCGACCCATAAAGGCACCGAGGCCTTTAGTAACTTATTTTGTGTTGCCTTTGCTGTTAAAACTTCAGCATGTGAGACAGCTAAAGAAAAGTCGTACTTCAGTAACAACAAGAAGCACCAACACATTCATTGAAATTCATCCAGCCTCCAAGCTAACATAAAATATTGCATAGCCTCGACATTATACTTGTCACTGTACAGCAGTTGTGTTACCATAACTGTGACAGTCTAAGGAAGCGAGCGAAGAAATGCCTAGAGGAAGAAGAAATTCTTTCACCAACTGATATGATTGAAAAAAAAGGACAACCTCCTAGACACACAAGTTTTATGTTTTTATCCCTTGCATGAAGATGAATATGCATCATGACAAATACTGGTAAATGCAAGAATGCAAACACAGAAAGTTTTGTTAACATAAAGACTTGTACTCTTGATCTGAACATATTACCTTTGCCCTAGTTGCACACAGATCTTTAAAGGATCAGTAAAATACTAATATTCCTGTTATCTCTAGTATGATATGAAAAAAATGTTAGGAAGTGTTTAGGAATAAACTTGAAGAAAGAGATCAAGCACAGACCCAATCAATATTATTAGTTCAATGTCTTTGCTTTCAAACCGCAGAATCATTAAGGTTGGAATGGACATTAGAAATCTTCCAGCCCAAACACTCTGCTCAAGCAGGGTAAGTTAAAGCAGATTACCCAGAATCAAGTCCAGTCTGGGCAACCTATTCCAATGTTTGGCCACCACACAATTTAAAAAAAAAAAAAAATTGTTCTTGTTCCATTTTGTTCATAAGGAATTTAATAGTGGTTACTTTCTGTTGCCTCTCATCCTGTCATCGAACACCACTGGGGAGAACCTGGCTTCCTCTTAATTTCTTCCCATCAGGTATTTATAGACAAAAACATCTCCCACGTGAGATTTCTCCAAACTAAGCAGTCCCAGCTCTCTCAGCCTCTCCATAAAGATGCTTTAGTCCCTGAATCATCTTTGAGGCCCCGCAATGGAGTTGCTCCAGTCGGATCATATGTTTTTCGTGCTGAGGAGTCAAGAACCAGGCCCAGTGCTCCAATTGTGGCCTCCCCGGGGCTGAGCAGAGGGGAAGGTTCCCCTCTCTTGCTGGCAATTCTTCTCATGCAGTTGAGGGAATGCAATTACATCTATAGTTTAAGGCTTTTAGTGACTAACTGACACAACCTAATGATCTGAATGAATAAATTTAAGCCAACTATCACAGAAATATTTTTTTATCACTAAAATGGTTGTATGTATATTTTTAACACCAAGCTCCATCTCATTGTAATGTGAACAAGAGAAATTCCTCGCCTATTTGGCACAGGGTGTGCATCTCATATGTAAGTGAGGGATAAACTCTGTAAGGAACAGGAGAGGTTAGATTGATTGGCCTGCTGGATTTTCTGCTTTCATTTATAAGGCTTCTTGTGAATGTAAATCTCGAGTGATTCCATAAATGTTGAGTTGTAAAGCTCAGCATTTCTCACCTGAATGAAAATTAAAACTTCCCTTTTTCTTTTTTTTTTCTAGTCATTGGATGCCATCAGTAAAGTATCTACTTCAGTGTTGTCTATCCCATCACAAATGCATCAGAGCAGTACAAAAGGCAAGATTTTAATTAAAGTAAGTTTCTTTCACTCACAGCTACAGTATATAATGACTTCTGTGAGGTCTTAAAACTGTTTTATTTGTCCTGCATACAGGAAGGCAGATGCTTTTTTTTTCTTTTTTTATATTTAAACTTACCAATAATTATTTAAAGTAGTTTTGCTGGTTGGTAGGGGTTCTTAATTTGAGAGGCAAGATACTTCTGGGATAGTTCATACTTTCACAACTGGAGAAAGATTTTTGTGGAAATTCAAGGTGACAGATCACACAGCCAATAAACAGTTACAGAATTGCTAACTACAATGGAGATTTCTCAAGTGAGTTGCGAGTAATGTAATGCCTGCATCAATATTCCATGTAAAATCACCAGAATTACACTATTGATTTCACTAAATTTATTGCTATTCTGATGGTTCTGATATGTTGCTTTTGAAAACAATTTTAAATTAATAGCAAAGACATATTCTAGGTAATATGTTTCTGGGAGATTACTGTGCTTCTTAGCTGGTTATATCCACTCAGCCTTCAGTGTGGGGCTGCAAAAACTTCCAAATTGTATAGCGGTCTCCCACAGAAATCATCAAGAGTCATGTCTTATTGCTTTCATAAAATGTGGTTTACACCTCTCTGAGTAATTGAATTTTGCTTGGGTTATGGGTAGGCTGCATATTTGTGTGCACCGAAATACTATACAGCCCTTGGGGAAAAGCAGTTCTTTCTATTGTATGAAGTCTAATCAGAGATTACTTGGTGAAATTTATGCTCGACCTTTTTCACTCTAAAATCTTAATTAACAAAGAGATGAGTTTGTCTAGGAGAAAGAAAAGTCCAATAGAGTTATAACTGCTCTTCATAGAGTTATAACTGCTATTAGAGAATTTTGGAAAGGCTTTCTATGTATTATATAAATACATCTAATACATTCCATTAACAGCAGAAGTATAAAGGAACTCTCTTTACTGCCACACCCTCCCCCCCCAAAAAAAAAAATATGTAGTTCTTACAGTTAGGTCAAAATCTGACAATAAAGATCACACAAATGAGAAATTTATCATTCCAGATGCATTAGTGGGGTTTTCTCTACTGTGGATAAATACTAAGAAATAAGAAAACGTCAAATTACTCACCGGTATGCACAAACATATTCAGAATAAGAAATAGGAAGAAGGAAAAGAT
>VWPV01023688.1:0-42595 GCA_013389885.1 Geococcyx californianus | reverse complement strand
GATACTGTGCTACTGTGATAAAGCAAATTTTATCATGGTTTTGGTATTCTAAGGCACAGAGGGAACCTGGAGCAGAATCCTGAAATCTCTTCAGTTGTACTCACAGTAGTCTCAATCGCTTATTTTGTACAAACAGGAATAACCATTTAACGTTAATATATTCTAAAGGGATGAAAAGATATTATAGCTCTTAAGGGACAGGTATGTATCCTGAATCTTAAATGAAAGCAACAGATGTTCTTTTCTTATGAACTCGTGACCTGCCTCTCCATGCATTCTCACGTGTGCTGCCCTCGTTCATATATTGTTAACTTTAGTGCTTAGCTGGTAGCTTGCTCGACTGCATTACGCTGAACAACAAGGCATTTTTTCTATTTGAGAGCAAATGATGATAAGAACTTGAACAGCCTGATAAATTTTTGTTGAAAACTATCTTCTGCTAAGGTCTTTTATTTTTTGCCCAGAATGTTATTGACTAAATTTCTTAAATAGTCAAAGTTGATGAAATTGTTGGAGTGCTGCATGAAATGGTGAGGACTAAGAGCCGTTTCTCTTGGAAAAAATTAATGTGGATGTCTGTTCATCGTATAGAATCAAGCTTTAAAATTTTACACTATGAGTGTTCGTAATGTGAAGCCATTTTTAGTAAAACTACAAAGTTGTTTGCTCTTGCCTCAGCCTAGAATTTTACCTTTTCAGTCAGATCAATTTGTTACAACATAGATTTTCAATAACAAAAAAGTGCTCTTGTAGAATTAGGATTGTCTGCAGTGATTTTTCCCATTGTGTCTGGCATGATGAGCGTGGGGTTTTTGTTTGGTTGTTTGTTGGGCTTTTTGTGTATCTAGGGGGAAGGAGAATTTTCCATTTTGTTCTGCTTCTTTTGCTTCCCTACTGTTTCCTGCAGTTGCTTGAGAGATTCTGAGGACAGAGGATCTCATTCAGAGCCCTCTAAGGTCAGGAAAAGAGCCCTTTTACTTGAGGATTTGTTGCATCTCATTACAAAATCTTGCTTTAAGTTGACATGTAAAAAAAAAATTCATCTGGAATGCTGAGTCAGTTATCGGCTTGAAGACTTTATAATGCAAATTGCCACCAAAAAAGAAAGGGGAAGAAGTAGTGTACTTTCTACAATTTGTAGATTAAGGTCTTGGAAAAAAGTCCTCTTTTTAGAATAAAATAAAGGATATTTGACCTAAGTTTTGGAAACTTTGGCTGAATTTGGGCTTAAGTGCCTAATTGAGGGACGTGAGCCTGTGGTTTTCATGCTGCTTTTTTTTTTACATTGTCTCTCACTCACGTGAGCAGTACCTATGTGTCACTTCAACAGGAGCAAAGCTGGGTTTAGATGCTCTATCAGCCTTGGCAATCGGTTCATGTGCCATTTATGCCACTCTTTTCCCCAGAGTTCAGCCACTCAGTTTTACAGCATAGTCTTGTGCACCCAGGGAATCTGCGTATCTGACACCTTCAGCGTCCACCTTGTGCTCAGTGCATGTCAGTGCCTGGGTGCATGAGGAAGTTCTAGTGTTTTCTACACTTGTGTTAATTTTTAATAGGTCAGCTTTTGCGGGGGTTTTAAAGTTCTTTTTATCCTTAGTGTATGTAATGCAGGGTACTGAGCCTCCACGCAACTTTTCTTCCTTTTATTCTACTCTGTAATGTTTTGAGAGATAATTTTTGGTGTGCACTGATGTATAAATTGGGGGAGTAGGACTTAGACACAAACCCAGCTGCAAGCTGGTGTTAATACAGACAAAGCTGTTGGGAATATGTAGTTGGTCTTCTGCTGCAGGTGTGCATTTCAAGCTAGTCTGACAAACGTTTACTGTACCTACTGGAACAGAAAAAAGGAGTCAGGCTTGGGTCTGCATCCCATAGTAGTCTCTAGCTGTCTTTGGTTACTTCATTTCGCTGAGAAAGAGACCAAGATCGTTTAAGTCTTCTGTATGAAATATGGGTCTTCCAATATAAGGCTGGTGTGTTAAAGAAATAAAGCAAAATAATACTTAGAGTGCCCTTGAAACAAACAGAAAAGATGAACAGGACAGCTCAGTGTTCAAAAGATCAATACTTAGATGTGTCTTGAACTTTAACAGAGAACACATTAAGGTATTTGTTTCCTCTTCGGTGACTTTTCTCCATTTTCCCCCAGAATTTTAAATTGTTTCTGCTGGAATGGTTGAAATTTCCTTTCAGTTTTTTCCTTGCCTTTTATAACCGTCTAAAACCTGACTGAAGCCAGGTAAAGGCACAGTAGGTGACGATGAGGGGGAAGGGGCAGAAGCTCACTATGCTTAACTTTTCTCTGGCAAAAAGTAGCTGAAGGATTGTGTGAATGTGGAATAAATTAGAGGTTTCTCTGTGACTTCAAATTAATGCTGGAATTGAGCAGTAGAGGATCAAGTAGCCAAAAATTGATTTTTGCCATCTCCGACAGAATTTGGAAGCAAATAATAATGTAGCTGTAGGCTTGATTCTCACAAACATGAATAATCCACAAAGTCCTGCTCTGGAAGAAAGTAATTCTTTTTGTTTTCAAAATTTCAAGAGCTTTCCAGTGAAGGGATATGCTATTTCATGTATTTTTATTTTGTCTTCAAATATCTTGAAACCTGAGCTTCAGCTCAGAATTTGTGTTGATACAATGGTCTGGAAAATCCTGACTGATAAAATTCTTTGGTGGCACAAATAATTTCTCGGTGCTTGGGCTTTCTGTGTAGATGTCTATTTAAAACCAAAAACTGATGTGGAGCCAGAGCGAGCTGATACTAAAGCAGCAGAAGCCCATAGGATTTTCTTTTTCCATCTTTAATTGGTAGGCTATGTGGATACTGAAAATAACCAGCCACATTAAAGCACAAATAGCTGAAAAGTTAGTATAATAATAAATAGTGAGGATCTGTACTCTTTGAGGGAGGGGGCAGAAATTGGACCTGAATGGAAAATGTGTTGGTGTAAGAAATGGAATAGGAAAACTAGCTTGTTTTCCCTCAGCTTCTTTTTGGCTCCACATTTGGAAGAATAAACCAGCTGTGTTGTGAATGTGAATAGGAAACATAATATTTCATGTACAAAGCTGTGTTTTTCAGAGCATAACTTTGTAAATAGCTATTTGTATCCTGAAGGAGCTAGCATGGGCTTCTGGGTCTGACGGCAGATTGTCCTGGGAGATGGTTATAAAATGATTGCAGAAGACCTGAAAATTACCTTTGATTTGGGTAAATTTAAATTACAGGACACCTGAAGCAATGGTCTCAGACCTATCCCTGAAAATCCTTGATGTAATAATGTCAAAGGACTGGAAGTCAAGATGTTAAATGTAACATCTGATGGGTTAGTTTAGTCCTTCAGCACTTTTTTAAGGGCATGGACTCGTACTCTAGTCCCCGGTTTGAAGTAAGGCTTTCTTAAAAAGGAGTGTATGCAGGTTCTCTNTTGCTCTCCTCTGAACAACCTTTACATAGTTCTGTGCCCAGAAATCAAGTCTACATGAAGCTCGGGTTCCAAGTGAAGCTCAGTAGACAGAGAAAAAAACCTCAACAACAAAGCATTAGTGCAGCCTCTCCACAATAGTACAAGGTGGGATGACAAAAGATAAAAGGCACAAATGCAAAAGACGTTCAGACTGACTATAGCGAAACACTTCAGCATTTTATCAGTAAAACAGCAAATCCTTCTAATCCAAATTATCCTATGAAGCTGTGAAATGATTCTGAGTTTGGGGGATTTTTTGGTTTGAGCTTCATTCGTGACATCACACATTTTTGACCTTACACCAGAGAAATATGGCACTGAAGAAAGAATAATGTATTTTCTTAAGGTACTTTAACCGAGGTCCTTGCTTCGGCACATTATACTTTTTATTTCTGTTTTCCTATATTTGACAGATGGATACACAGAAAGATTAAAATAAAAACTATCAATAATTTGAAGTATATAATCACATTACAATAAGACTAAATAATATTATGGCAGAACTGTGTGTTTGAAGCACATCTATTTTATTGCAACTACAGCCGTGAGTCCAGGATGGATCGGGAGGGTCAGAAAGTACAGTAAGTATGCACAAAAGGAAGAAAATAACTGGTGCCAAACTGAAAAGTGTGAGGGTTGTACCTCATGGTGATAAAGGTGATAAAAAAGAAATCTGAAGAAATTTAGAGTTTTCCCTTGGAAATCCATTTGTTATGTAGACTGATTTTGAAAGTCTTAGTATCTACATTAAACAGAAAAGGCTAAACTTGGCATCTTGACATAAGCTGTCCTTAGCANGTACTCTAGTCCCCGGTTTGAAGTAAGGCTTTCTTAAAAAGGAGTGTATGCAGGTTCTCTTAAATCCTGAAGGCAGTCCCTTAGCAGACATGGAGTCATCCTTTGTGTCTCAGTTTTTTCTGTTCCTGTGCCAAGGCCGCTTAGCTTAGCGTGGCTGTGTATGTTTTAAAGAAGAAATAACTAAGAGTTGATTTGAAATTGCTAAGGTGGAAAATAACATGGCAAAGCTGCCTTTTAAAAAAAGTTAGATCTCGAATGATAAAGGATGGGCATTCTTAGGTGGAAAGCGTAGACTGCGTGAGGAAAAGTACACTAAATGGTTTGTGTGTGTTTTCTATTGCTCTGTCACCATCTTTTTGATGTTCTGTCATCATCTCTTTCTTTTAATTGAGCGTCTTGGTAGCTTAGCTTTTGATAAAAATATCTAGATTTCACACCCTTCAGGTTCCTTGTGTAGCATTGGAGAAAACATTTGTTGGTTTTCGTTCCCACTTTTTCTGAGAAAAAAAAATATGTAATTTTGTTGAGGAATAAAAAAATCAGTAAGTGTTAATTTTGTTGGAATTCAGAAACTCGACTAATCTCATAACAGTATTCCCTGTAAAGAAAGTATTGGAGCTTTGGCTTATTTACCTGTTCAGTGGTGGTTTTGTCTCAGTTTTTATTAAAGAAATTATATCCGCAGGTCTTTTATTATTATTATTTTATTTTTATTGCAGAGAAATTTTAGGCTGGAAACATTTTCAGAATTGTGCTTTTGTATACAACCACTCCTCAATGTCAATATCAGTCGCATGTTCCAGATATATTTGCTCTTCCATGAAAATACTGTAAGAAATGAAAGCATTCGTATAATGATATATATTGTCCCTTTTCTTATATCCATGCCGTGCTGGAAGGAGTTTGTATGAAGAACTAGGAAGCATTTCTAGAAAGGATCTGAAACCTGAGACCAGAAACTGTCCGACTAGAGCTGTGAGTTGTGTAGCTTGGCCAGCTGTACCTAGGATTTTGATTCTTGCAGTGCAGTCTCGGAAGGAACTTCCTGTAAAATCGAGTCATGGATATCATGGTTGGACAATCTAATAATTCAGTTAGAAATCAGGAAGTGAAAGCTACTTGAATTTACCTGTGCTAACCTTCTTTTGAAACCAAAGCTATCTGATAGTCAATGGTTGATGCTTCTTTCCCCTTCCCTCCCCGTTTTCCTCATTTGGGGGAAGTAGACATCTCGCATGGTTGGAAGAAAAGAAACGGTTCACGGTTCCATAAGAAGGCTTGTCAGGTGTTCCTGTGCTGGTTTTGTTTTAATGTGATGGATCAATAGACAAAAAAGGGAGAACAATTATTTTTTTTCCAACAAATTTACACTTGTAGGCAATTTTGCATATCTAAAGCACTTTTTGTTAGTAGTGTTCCAAATCACAGCGTTATATTCAATATAAAATTATATGATGTGAAAACTAGGCAAATATTTTTATGATACTACTTAATATAACCACAATGGCTTTTTGCTCATTTTGGGGTGAGGGGAAGAGGTTGCGAGAGAGTGATCTCATCTGCCAGGTCAATGTCAACGTTTGAAGATATCCTTTAATATGGACAGTCAAAGCAGAGATGTTGTTATTTTGAGGTGCCTTTGTATAGAGCGGTGCATGGAGGTAATAACAGCTAATGGAAATAAAATACAATAATTTTTCACAGAAATTAGAGACGTTTCCAAGAGTACTCCTGCTACCTTTAAGTTAGGTTAAGTACTACGATATTGTCTGCAAGCTGTAACTCTATATTTGACCAGAAATGTTCTCTGCATAAATTTCCTTACATAGAAATACCACCTGCTATTTCCAGCACAATATTCTTTTTTCTTATACTATATAAGATCACGTATCTAACAACTGGATTGATAAGTTTTTTTACACAGGGATAATTTTCAGAAAATCTTTATAAAGCTGGGAAATCAACTAGGCAGCGTATAATTTTCAGAAAGGCAAAATTTTAACCTTGTGTTTAATTGCCAAAATGTTAGCTATTAAGTTAAATAATTTTTATTTTCTTGCAGAAAGCTACAATACTCAATTAGGATCAGATTCATTTGTTTTTTCCTGAGAGGATAGAATCGCAGAATGGTTTGAGTTGGAAGGGACCATGAATGTCACCTAGTCCAACTGCCTGTGGTGAGCAGGCTAATCTTTAACTAGATCAGGTTGTTCTCCAAGCATTCTGTTCTTTAATTTCTTGTACTTTATAGGGCAGCTGCACTCTTGGAACTAGGCAGAAACTCTGTAGTTATGTGTTTAATTTTTACCATTGTGAAACAAAAAGCACCTCTGCAGAGCATGGTCACCTCTTTTGCTTTCTTCTGGTATAACTAAAACAGTGCTAAGAACCTTTTCCCTACTCTTTGCTGTTTACTGATGAAGAACAAGATATAATTTGTTTCTTTTATGACTTGCAGTGAGCTAAAGAGCGTGATACACAAAGTACAAATTTATTCTGGAAAGCAGACTATGAACAATCTGCATTATATAGTCATAATTATTGGTGGCTGCAAGCTATCTCTTAGTTTTTTGGCATATATTGTTTTTCTTTCTTGCTTTCTTTGACCTCTGTCTGTGTCTCTAACCCTTCTCTCTTTGTCTCGACTATCTGGGAAGAGGCTCGTTGAATGTTGCACAAACCTAGAATTATTGGTTTAAGAACAATTGTCAGTGGCATCTACGCCAGAATACACTTAAAAAGACTTCAACATTGTTTTTATTTAATTTTTTTTCATGAGAACTTATTTTTAATTAAAATACTAGGAAAATGCATTATCTATTCCTGTGAAATTAGAACCATCCTTGAGAAGATGATGAATAGGATGCTGGAACTGGAAGATTTCACAGTGTCTTGTGGAAATCTTGCACCTAACGTGTTTCATTTCACTATTTTTGTAAAGTTCTTCTATAATTAACTTTGTCCATCTGCTTCTTTTATTGCACTGCAGCTTGTGGCAGAAATTACTGAATTCAAACGTAGCAAAACCGTTAACTCCCAATATTCTGATGAAAGTACGGTTGCCCTTTCCTGTAACATCTTTGTCAGCCTGGTGCTATGTTATATTTTGGGAGAAAAGACAAACTCCTGGATGGACCTGACTCCCTTCAGTAGATGATATTCAGCCTCTTAAACCGAGGATGACCCTCTAATCTGCTTGTGTAGTGGAGGTACATCACGAACGTGCGGGCTCCGATTTTAGTGTTCTCCTCAAAGCGTGCTTCCTCACTGGAACTGCTGGCAAACATCCTCAAAAGCTCTTTAGCAGCCCTTTAAAGGACGAAAGAACTCTAAAGTTAATAAAAAGTAGCCTGTTTCTTTCCTATTCTTCCTACTCTGACAGAAATAAGACACACATTGCCTAACTGGATGCTTGCTATGTCAGACAGCAAGAGTTGGAGGTCACATCTTCTCATTCTAAGCCATCCATCACAAGTTCACAGAAGGACGCTGACAGTGTCTTTTCCTTTCTCCATGAATGCTGAAAATGTCAGAAATGGATCAGCACAAAGCCACCCAGCGTGTTAAGGGAGGGAAAATTGCAAACAGCGTCACCAAGTGCTGTTTCTGGAGTTCTGTAACTTAAGATACGTTTGTGAACCCCATTCAGACTTTACTGTTGAAAGGATATAAGGTGATAAATTGCAGTAAATATCAGCAATTTACTCCTGTAGTTTGTGGAAATGGGGTTTTTTTAAAGAAAATTTTTATCACAGTATCATAAGGTTGGAAAAGACCTTTGAGATCATCGAGTCCAACCTATGACCCAACATCTACTTGTCAATTATACATTTTTTAGCAGAGTATTTCCCTCATCTGCTACCGCTCATGCCAAGTCATATTCTTAGTTCTAGGATGGGGGTTCAAACTGTTGAACAAAATAACTTTATTCAGATGTTTCTGCTTGAATTATACTTTTTTAAAACATTAGTATGGAACAGCTGTACCTTAGTCCACAAGTACAGGTGTTGTGAATTTAACCTTAAGGACCTCTGTGAGATGACACTGACTCATGCCCTGTGTCTTGGTTCATATCCAAATATCTTCCGTTATGCCATATGTGTACCCATCTAGTGACAGCTTCTGGTAGAAGCGGTGGGTCTGGCGCAGTGATAACCTCTCTTGTAGACCACAGAGAATCAAAACAACACAGAAGTAGCTCCAGAACACGTTTGTACACCTTTCTTCCTGGAGCTGGGTTATAGGGGCTGTCTAAGTGATAACCAGCTACCCCAAGACTCATGCTAACTTTGAACTCACTAGTTCGGGTTTTGTTCTCCTTGTCCTGGACTACAGTTTCTCCTGGAATCACCAGAGAAATCTGATTTTCTGCTGATAGGAGTTTACACCTTGTCCTAAGCAGAGCAACTTATCTCATTCTCTAGGAAGGCATCTCAATGAGAGGCTGAGAAAGCTGGAATTGTTCAGCCTGGAGAAGAGATGACTCTGGGAAGATCTTTAGAGCCTTTCAATTCTTAAAGGGGGCTTATAAGAAAGATAAAAACCTACTTCTTTTATACAAGAACATATTTTTCTTTATTTTTTCTGGTCTGTAGACAAATCAGGAGCAATGCTGCAACGGTTTTTCATCTGGTTTTGCATGTGAGGCGTTTGTTGGAGCCCAATGTTATTAGAAAGCTGAATTGCTTTGGCTGAAGTCAACGTTGACGTGTTTATACAAAATAACCTGTCGAGTTAGAACATCTCCTCCCTTCTCTTTTGTTAGCAAGTGCCCAAAGCCCACACCTGGTTTTCGGAAGAGCTGTAAGATTTATCCTGTAGTCTTAATAAATATTTGTCTTTTTAGGAAACTGTTTCTCTTTGTGTTCGAAGGGAAAGAAACTGTAATGATATGTACTGAGTAGAGCTCTTGCTTGGAGGAAGATCAAAGCCCTCTAACTCTGGTGTTCCAGTTCAAAAAAGTTTGCTTCAGCGTTTCCATGGAAGTGACAGTATTCTTCTAAGACTTTCACAAAAGCAATATCAGTCTTGCTGAAACTGTAGATGGTGATGCTCTCTGAAACTCTTCTCTCTGCTCAAAACCCTGCCACATGCTCAACAACCCTTGAAATCTGGGCTGCCACTGACCTTGGTCGGAGTTGGAGATGCGTGGAATGTTACAGGGCAGGATCTGCTGTCACTGAAGTTGTGAATTCAGCCCATGTTGCTCTACTAAACCCATATCAAAAAAGCTTCTACAAAGAGGGGGGTGAATTGCTCTTCTGGAAAGAGTGTTGGCTGTGTTTTCCTAAGGCAACTTGTCTGTCTGCTTTGATAATTATTGCCACTCTGGCTTTTACCTGAGAATAAAGCTTCTGCACACAGGCAGAGATGCAGGGAAAGATTCATATTATACCCCGTGATTGTCAGCAGGGGCAGCTTTATCTGAAAAAGATGTTTACCCGTATGAAGATTTCCGATCAAGTTGGAGGAAAAATAGTGCTTGAGTTTTGGCATTTCTTGTTTCTTTGGGGTTTTTTCCCTTTGTGGTTTTTTTTTGTTTTTTTTTTTCCCCTTTGTGTGGTACTTTTTTTTCCCCTTTTTTCCTTTATTTTGTTTTTGGTTCCCTTTGTTTTCAGTTTAGATTTGGTGGGGTTTTGTTGGTTTTGTTTGTTTGTTTTGTTTAGAAGGACCACTACTTCAGGAACTGAAACCTGTGAAGGCTGTATTCAGACCCCACTATTACAATGATTCCGGCTGTAGTCTTGGCAAGCCATTTCAGCTTATGTTTGTAAAACACCTAACTCGCAGTAATGTTGCATGGCATGTTTTGGGGTTTTTTTAATTATAAAAAGCTCAAACTCCTTTTTCTGTTTTGAGAAAAACTCAGCTTCCTTGGAACTCCTAGAACATTTTGAACCCAAAGAGAATGCTGTAATTTGTAATTGCTCTATGTTAGCAACGGTAATGAACAGGCTTCTTAAGCTTATTACTGCTGCTCAGAAGAGCTCCAGGCCAGTAATAATATATCCAAGAAATTAAGTTGGCTTCTTAGGTGTTTATACAGCAAAGGTACTTTTGAAATGTTATGGCAATGTGCTATCATTTCACATTATATGCAGCAGCACAGGAAATTTAATCAAAACAACAAAATGTCAACAGAGCAGCTTACAAGATTTAAGGTATTCATGCATTTCAAGCACCAAGAGTTTTCAACAGCAGCAGTCTTACACCAAGATTTATTCCCTCGGAGGACTTTTTCATGGCTCATAAAGGGTGATGGATGAACTTAATTTTTAGTTTAATCTCTTTCTTTTCAGTTCAGTAATTTCTTTGATATTAGCAAAAAATTAGTGAGACTGTGGAACCCCTCACTAGTCATTAGCAATTGTGTGTGATACAGAGTGCACATATACCACAACAGGTTGCCTGACTTTCTGGTGAGTAGGAAGAAAGTCTTCCTTTCGAGATATATATATATATTTTTTTTTTTAAGCAGCATTTTAATAATTTTTTTTTATGTACTATGTTTGACTATCATCTTCCATTCTTCCAAATAAAACCGTTTCAAGGCTAACTTTAAACTTTGTGTGTACAAGGGCAGCAGAACTGTGTCCTCTTGTGGCCTTGGCTGTTCTGTAGGCTGGGTGCTATGGAGGGAATTGTAAAGGCTCCAGGATATTGTTTGTGATTTCTGAGAAAATCATCATTTATTCCTACATACAATTTTTTTTTTTTTAAAGTAACAAAGAAATGAAACCTATCAGAGAATTGAATGATGCGTACAAATTTTTTGTTGGGTTTTTATGTTCTAAAACTGTATATTATTCCTTGAGTTTGCTCGGCACGTTACTCTTTCATCATGTTCCCATACTTAAGTTTTTGGAACCACAGAAAACTCGGCCTTTGCAGTCAAGTCTGGTTTCTATATAGCCCAGTGGACAATATTTTATAGGCTTAGGGCCATACTAGATAATCCAGTCAGCATTTTCGATTCTGCATCTATGGTTGTTTCATATTGGCTCAAGAGCTAAAATCAATGATTGTCCTCCTCTTAATAAATTTGAAAAATGCTTTTGACAGCAAGGCTTGCAGTCAGAGGAGTTCAGTACACTTAAAGCTTTGCAGCTCTTCCTTTTGAAAGAATCTGCTATTTTAATTAGTTTTCTTATCACAGTATAGACAAAGAATGTAGGAAAAAAGGAGAACATATATATGTGTACGAGATAATAGGCTCTTCAAAAGAATAAAATTTGAAAAATTTCCCCATCAAAGGCAATTGGAATAAAACAAAGAAGGAAATTACTCTTGGGCAAAGATAATGATTTCCACACTTTGGAAACCACATACTTTGGAATTCACACTTTGGAAATTTACACTGTGAAATTCCACACTTTTGGTTGTGTATTGGGTACACTGCTTTCTTCAGACATGACTGTGGTAAAATCTTCTCCTGAACCTTGCCAAAAATTGAGTACATCTTTCCTACTGACTATGGACTCGTGTGTCGTTACAGCTGATGACTCTTTCCAGCTTGTGTCCCTACATTCTTACATTTAGGACAGCTTTCTAGCAAGGGAGAAAAGATACAATATTTTTTGGGGGAAAAAAACCCAAACCATGTAGGCCTTGGGATTGTTTCATTCAGTCTGGGAGATGAGTTATCCTATGATTTCCCTCAGCAAGAGTGTCCATTTGTTGGGCAAAATTGCTGCTATATAAAAGTTAGAAGGAATATCAAAATGTTTTTTCCTAGGATGATGATGATGTAGTTACTGGGTTATACTTATACATCGTGAAGGAACTCATAGGAACAGTTCTTCATTTTCTCTAGGTTTGTGTTACACTTGAGGAAAGATGCAGGAAACTTAAAATTTTTGAGCACAAGAAGGTCACTGAGTTGCAGCTGTGCAAATAAAAGCCATAGAAACATTATAAAGATACATTTATAACAGCAGAAATGCCCAAGTCCTTTGAAGTGTTACAAAAGAGATATGATACAGCTGCTGCAAAACCTGTGGTGCTGTAATATCATGAATATGTTTTATACCACGTGGAATTATTCTTTTCCCCAGACAGACTGACATTCTGTTTAGCTTTATTTAGGAAAAAAAATAGAAGTGTCAATAATAAAATATGTCTTAAAAGACTACTTTGGCTTTTCTTTTTTACCTTTCTGTTTTTCTGCTGCTGCTGTGGGTGTTTTTTCCTTTCCAAAGCAGCTCTCTGCAGCGCAAATCTGTCACGTAGGGTAAAATCACCATCCAGGGCCTCACACGAAAAGCAAATAGAATGCAAAATTTATTTTTTTTTAATTTCTTTTTCTAACTCTCCCAGCTCAGGTTGCTGGAAAACTGCTGCTCAAGCACACACAGAGTAGTATTTTCTCAGAGGATCCACTGCACTGTTGCCACGTGGTTGGTCTGCGCATGCTTCAATGATGCGCTCCCTCCCTCTGTGATGCTGGGGTGCCGTCTGCAAGCGTCGTTTCTCTCTCTGGACTTATAAGGCATCCTAATAAGCAGTGTCTGCAGGTTCTTCTAATCCTTAAGCAGATATTTTGAGTCATCCTTTGTGTCCCAATCTTTTCTGTCCCCATGCCAAGCCTGCTTAGCTGTGTATGTTTCTAAGTAAGTAATAACTGAGAGTTGATTTGAAATTGCTCGGGTGGAAAACCACACGGCAAAGCTGTATTGTAACGTGGTGCCTGTGCTGATAAATACCCATTTCATGAGAAAAGTCTGAATTTGAGATTCGCAGACTGGAGCCTAGACACTAACTCTTCGGGCAGGCTTTCTTCTCCATCTTTTTGTGCCCAGAGGACAGCACTCTCTGAAAAGGTTCAAGTAGTGGCAGCATCACAAACTGTTGAAAATCCAAAAACCAGCTAAGTGGTTTGGAATCTTTGTAGTAATTTCATGGGTGTTTGGACCGAGGCAAGAATTTAATGTATAATATGTGAAGTACGCTAGATTATTAACCAGTTCAAAATATTCCAGGAGTCTTTTGCTTTTGCATAGTTATAACAGATGTCAAATGCTCTGCGTATTGCTGGATGATTTCTGGTCTAACTGGGAGGAATGGCTGAGTTACGTGCAGAGGGACTTCAGTTAAATTGCACTGGTATCAACAGGAATTTTTCTGTCTATTTTGAAACACAGCTAGAATTTTTAGTCCAGCTTTAAAGGCTGAAAAGGATTCTGCTAGTAAAGATAAGCTCCTACTAATAAGCCAGATTTTGGGGTCCACATCTGAATTAAAATAGAGTCTTTTCACATTGCTATTTTCCAAGGTAAAGCTACATTTATGCTTTGGGTTTATGTAGAAATGTAGGGAAAGAAGGTATGACTCCTCATCCTCTGTGTAGGGGGTACACGAGGAGAAGACTAATTGGTCTGTGCAGTGCCAAATTATCACAATATTTGACACAGAAGAAATCATGAGAGGCCATGCAGCCATTGAGTTTAACACAGGAAAAAAATACTCTCAATCAATTTACAGGTAAAATAAATTTATTTTTTTTTCTCTCTCTCCTTTTGTTGTCCTATTTCTGATTTGTCTCTCTTGTTTTAAACAGCACAGGCAAGAGAGAGAGACTGGACAAATCTGTAGAATCTTCTCTAATTTGTCATCAGCAAAAATGTTGAATGACATTTGTCTCGTTGTGTTTAAGTAATTTATATTGCTGAAATGAGAGGGCTAAAGTCTGATGCTCCTGACTATCAGAATATGCCTTGATTTTTATCTTAGTGTGTCCTTAAGAGCCTCCTTAAATTCAGTTTCATTCAAGAATCAGTTGTTTGACTTGTTTGGAACTCTTACTTAGCTGAGTTACATTAAGAGTTTCCAATAATGTGCATTCCTGGCCATGATCATGCACAGCTTCTGGTAGCAAAAATAAAAGCTATTCTAATTTTCTTACTATTGAATTATTGAATTATTCTTCCAACTATTAAGCTATTTTTTGAATTATTCCAGCTACAGAATTCTAATTATGGCTTGAAATTAAGAACAAATTCGGAAAAGACCATTGCAAGACCATTTATGAAACCAAATAGATTGTGATAATTGGCTGGACACCTATTTAGAGATTACATTGGATCACAGAGTAGGTTACCCTAGATTGCTCATCAAAGTAGTATAGAAGCATAGAACGGTTTGAGTTGGAGGGGACCTTAAAGATCATTTAGTTCCAACCCCCCTGCCACGGGCAGGGACATCTCCCACTGTATCAGGTTGCTCAAAGTGCCATGCAATCTGGTCTCACACACTTTCAGGGATGAGGCATCTGTGATTTCTGTGGGCAGCCTTTGCCAGTGCCTCACCACCCTCACCGTAAAAAAATTCTTCCTAATATCTAATGTAAATCTCTCCTCTTTCAGTTTAAAACTGTTACCCCTCACCCTATTCTTGCACTCTCTGACAAAGAGCCCCTCTCCAGCTTGCAAAGAAGTGAGTAGTGTTCTGGTACGTGGTCGCAGAAGTTCCTTGAGGGAAATGATTTTTCCTCTCGTGTTGTGTGTCCATGGGATCTCATCTGCACAGCTGTATTCAGTCTGAATCCCTTACTATAAGAGAGGTGAAAACACCTAAAAAGGTTTTAGAGGATTGTGATAGGAGTGATGAGAAATTTAAGAGACTGACTTTTGAAGAAACATTGTAAGAATATTATATATATATATATATAAAAAATGAAAAATGATGACATATTTGTGCTGCTTGTGCAAACCTCTCTGAGCTTGGAAGGACCTGGAAAGAAATTGAAGGACTATGCTAGACATCTTTGCGTGTGTGAGGTGATAGCAGGAGATAGGCTGTATAACTTCTTTACTCTCTTTAGGGTGAATTTTTAGTTGAGTATTGCCAGGAACCAGTTTTTGGTGCCTCTTTGCTAAGATGCAGCAATGGAATTGTCTTCTGTCTGAGCCTTATCAAAGTCTTGCTGCTCCACCTTTCTGTGTCGCAGTACCGTGTCAGAGAAGGTGGCTGTACGCGTCCTTTTCTACCATCTTTACATTTTTTAAATTGCCCTGGCATACCAGTCCTCCGTAAAGGTAGATGGGAAGAATTTTTGCCCTGTCTTTACCTTTATACGAATATACCCAAGTGGGTTAGGGATGTTAATTAAAAAAGCCTCTTCATAGCCAGTGATGAAAATGGTCACCTAAGATGATTTAACTGACTTTTTCAAGAACATTCAGTTCTAGATGTAACATTGCAGCTGAATATTGAAATAGTTTTCCTATCTCCTCATAAGATTTATTAAAAAAATCAGGAGGGAGTCTAATGTTCACTGGCACCAGCCTTTTGGGATGTTGTTTTTATTCAGAAGAATATTTCATTTTTTTAAGCTTGCAATCCAGTACACTGTAAAAAGAGATAAAACGTGTTTGACTGTAGGATTCAAGGACAACAACATGGAACACTTCAGGTGGCATTTCCCAGAGCAGATAAACTCTAGAAGTAGAAATGTTCTGTTCTTTTATAAAATTTTGTTTTCACTTAAGAGATCCGCTGCTGATTTTTGTCAGATGAGTGGATCAAAGAGAGCCAGCACGAGCTTTGTGAATTTGTGTGGATCCAAGAGCTTAATTATCATCAGGGCTTCACTCGGCGTGCACTCTGGGGGCAACTATTTCTCACAGAGCCTTCTGTTGAGTATTCTGGCTTGGCCCAACACTGTGGGCTAGCGTGTCGGTATCTTTTCCTCTTCTCTCTCTCTGTTTTCCCTGTTTCCTCTGAGTTTGTTTTGAACTTCTATTTAGGTAATGAGCTGGAAATAATTTCAGAGCCTTCTCTCGGTGCACAGGACAATGGTCTGGAGAGTGCAAATTTATTTCCAATCATGATGAACAGAGTAATTAGCAAAAAGTATCTGGAATTTGAAAAGGCAAGAAAAGGTCTCATTCAGCGAACTGATTGCTTCTGAGAAAAGGAAACAAAACAGAGAATTAAAACTGAAATCAGTGGTATCTTAGGAAGCAGGACATTTTACAAGACCTTAGAGTTTGATAATTAAATTGATGTTATGACTTTTCCATTATAAGAGGTCACTGAGAAGGCTGATGTAAGAGAACTAATAGAGGGTAAAGAAGTAGAAACCCTTTAGCAGTTGCTTTATATGGATTTATGTAAGAAAACTCATTTCAGATTAAGTAATTGTTTCTCAGCTCATAGTTTTCAACTACACCAGTAGATAAGGATTTTTCTTCCAGCTCCATTAAAACTACATGTCTGCCGAATTAGCAATTACAATGCTATTTAGCTGACGATATCCTGCATTTAGAGTGACATTACTTTTACAAGGTCTTGTGTATGAGAGATGTATTTAGTAATACAATAGGTTATCACTAGCAATTGGACTTTTTCATCTATCTCCATTTGTCCTTTTTACTTGCCACCAAAGCAGATAACCTGAGGAAATAAAAGCAAAATATATTTATATATATAGCCTATAGGCTATACGTATATAAAAAGACTATTTGCTCTTACATGATTTGGCATATAGAAGCACCTGCAGAGGTTGGTAATATTGATAGCACTGACCTTACTGCTGCCTGTCATTGTCTCTCGATGGATCCCACACTAAAAATGATCACTGGACCTCTTCCTAATAAAATGGAGAACATCCCTCTATGCTGCTGTGAAAGCACATAATTGTTAGATAACTTTAAGGGAGGTAGACTTAGTTAGTGATCAAAAAAATGACTTGCATTGGCAGAAGTTTTTTTTACCTGATGGGTAAAAGCTAGCATTCTTCATTTCATCTGCAGATTGCACGTTTGAAAGATCAGCTAGCTAATCTGGAAAACAAATACCTAATTTTTTGAGTATCAAGAATGGCTTTGGTTCAGTGGCATGAAAATAATAAATTACTGAGTATTTTAATATTATTTAATATCACAAGTATAAGTTGGAAAAAAGTTATTATTCAGATAGTATGTTAGCGATAAATGCTTTTTGTAAACTGAAGCAACTTTTAGATGCATCAACACTTTGAATCTTTTTTTTTTTTTCAAGTTTATTTTTCTTGTGAATATTACCATGTTTTGGTGGGTATGTATGTGTAAAAAAATACTGACAACTGTGGTGAAAAAGGGCAATATTTCTGTTTACAGGCACTTAAAAATTCATTGTATTTTGCTGGTTTTGGATCTGCACTTTTTCAGAACAGCACTGCCCAATAAGAATGTGTGACACAATGGATGTGCCTGGCAAATAGGGGCTAACTGTAGTACTATTAAGATATGTATCGTAAGAATTTGGTTTTGCCTAAGCAGTCTTTGTTTCCCCACCCTAATAATAGGTTTATACAAGTCAATTTAGGTAACCAGAGTAGAAAGTTAGGCATAGGCAGGCTTTGAGTAAATGCAGAGTAAAATGGCAAGCTAGAAATTCACAGCCATAGCTTTGGGTAATCAGATGCAAGATGAGAAGTTTTTGTAGGTTGGTGGTCATGGCTGTAGTTTTACAGCCTGGAACAGATTACAAAAAGGTCCAGCAATCTGATGTTCTGTGGAGCTTCAATATCTTAAAGGGATTAGCTGTGAGTTCCAATTTGAACTAATCAAATAAGTTAGGTGCTTATACAAAAAATACCTGGCTATAAGACGTTGCACACCTCTCCTATCCAGTGTTAATATATATGTGTATATGTTTCTTTTTCTATATAGTATTTGTACAAAATTTAACACAGAACAGGACCCAAACTAAGTGCCCTTATAATAGTAACCATAAAGACTACTATGTTATTACTGTCATCTTCTTTGGGATGATCCTTAGTTTTGAAAAATGTTTGTATAGGAAGGTTTCTATTATTTACAGAGAGTGGAGCGCAGTCTGGTAACATTGCTTCCATGTCTTCCCAAAGTGCTAAATATCTTTATTGTTTTTAATGAAACTGAGAAAGAAGCTAAATCCCATGATAGCAGATGCTATCCTTTATTAGTTAATGATTTCCTATTGATTTCCTTGGATGACAGGTTTTTTAAAAGGCTGTTTCTAATCTCATTTTTGTCTGTCATCCTTTGTGACTTGTGTTGACAGTTCCTTTTAAAGAATAAAACAGATTCTTTTTGAAATCTGTTCTTTTATAGTGAATTTCTCTGCCAGAGGCCTGTCACTCTCTCACTGAGGTAGTTGTTGACATTTACCATAGCACAACAATGTTTAATTTAATATTTTTGTGCTTTAATGTCATATTCCCAAGACAAGGGTTTGTCATCTCTCTCTCCTGATATAGCTAATGACAGCTAACTTCAGAAACTCCTTTCATTCTTTAGCATATAGGTTTAATTAGTGTTATGCTATTTTTGTGCCTGATTTCTAGACCTTTATTTGTAAAGTATTATAGTGTGAGCGCACCTGCTGAAATTAGTGAGATTAGGCACACCATAATTAATGATAATTCATATACAAGAGAGAGCTGCAGAGCTGGCCACTTAGGAAGCAAGAATAAGTAAAGAATCGCCATGTATTAGTTGTCTAACACCAAGCATGTCTATATATATGTGTGTATATACGTGCATATATATATATATGCTTCAATATACATATGTTTATATATGTTTGTACGTGTTTGTGTTTATGCAAACACATTTTGAGACTTAAAGCAAGTTGGTGTGGGTTACTGTTTTAGTTATAGCTCCAGAATTTTGAAGAAGGTGGTAGTAAAAGCCTTGGTGAACACCATGATTTTGTAAGGCTTTTCTCATCTTGAACTTACCTTTAATGAGAAGTTGATTGAACTGAGAGGCCAACAACATCAGCTTCTAAGAACGGTAGCTGAGCAACAATCTCCCCTTGAGAAAACAAGGCTTTTCAGTGTTATGGAAAGACATTTCAAACCATGTTTGGTCTGTTACAACATCCGTTTGGCCAGCGGCATTGTTGGTAAGTGCCATCTTGTCTTTGTTAAAACGATGCAGAAAAGTAAGCAGATGTTCTTTGAGAAAACAACGTGTGGGATGGGGTCTGAACATCGTTGGAGAAAGATGACGATGGAGGCCATCATGGAAATGACAGAATTTGATCATTCAAGTCTCGGGGTTCTGCATAAATTTCACCTCTTGGAGTAGTGGACTGTGGAAGTGGAGCAGGGACTTTAGATGAGGACAGATTGCAAAGTGCTTGCAAGGTTTGGATTACAAACTTCAAATGGAAAGGGAATGGAGGGTGTATGGGAGGGAAATGTGAGAAGTGGAAAAATCTATTAAAGGTCTTTCCTAACTTGCAGGGAAGTAGGTGGAGACACCCAGGTGGAATTTTATTATTTCTTTGTGGCTTTCATTTTCCTTTGTTCACCCTCTAAGGAATGCAAGAAAACCTTTGGGAATGAGTTTACAGATCAGCTGAATAATTTAGAATCAGCTGGTAGCCGATAGACAAGATTCAAACAAGTAACAGAAATGTAAAGGGATGTATTGATGAAAGCTTTTTAAAAATAAAGGATTGTGTGCATCTCTTAAACAAGGAAGGAGTTGGCATTAAACACCTCAAAACTCAAATGCCTTGGAAAGCGAGTGAAGACAACCACAATAAATGAAGAAAAGAAGCTTTACAGGAAAGAAAGACTAAAAGCAGGGAAAAGAGAGGGATATTTCTGTAAGAAATACTAACAAAAATGGATTACCTGGACATACAGTCACTGAGATGGTAGCTTCCAACAGGAAAACATAACATGTTACCAAGAAACCAAGAAAAAGAAAGGAAAACCCAAGCATGGTAAAGTACATGAAAGATTTAAAGGAACTGTCTCCAAGTGTTTCCTTCTCCAAGCCTTTCCCGCCCCAGTTCCCCCCAGGATTAATGATACCAGTAATAATGCAATTAAAGTAGAAATACCTTAGTAGAAAGTCTCTCGATTAAACAGGTGGAAATTTAAACAGTTTCTACCAAAAGAGGGCAATAAGTATTGAAAATTGTAAGAGAGCTTCCAGTTGGTAGGGAAGGTTGGTTCTTTATGGTGAAACGTCAAGGATGCTGACTGTAACAGGCTCTACTGTAGGCAGGGTAGAAACGTGCTCTAATTGCCAAGAAAACTGTTAGTTGTTTCTTTCTCCTGATATCGCTAAGCCTTGTAATAATTTCATAGTGTGCCCAGTTCCACGTTTCTATGCCTAGAATAGTTGCTGGGCCTGGAGTCTTATGACAGAGACTTCTGTAAAGTGAGCGAATTAACGGCCCTGGTGAGCAAGTTAGATATTTACATCTCTGGGCCTTAAACTGCATAAACATACCGTGATTACACGGTATCCTTATCTCCTGAAATAGGTTTGTGTGTTGCAAACATTACCTGTATTGTCCATTTTCTGGTGAATATACCTCTTCTAGTCTCTATATTTAAGGTATGCGTATACTAAATACGTTCATTTAGCGAATTAAGATTAGTTAGATCAGTAGTAAAAAAAAAAAAAAAGGAGGGAAGTGAAGGGACTAAAATAATGATACCACCACAATTTAAATGCTATTTAACTATTAAACCTGGAATCAGTATTAAAAAAAACCCAACCAGCAGTACAGTAAGACTGGGTAGAAGTGCTTTATTCACATAAACCTGTGGGACTATTTTGTAAGAAATAGTTGCGTCTGATTGTCTTTCTAAAAAGAATTAACTGTTCAGTTATGGACTCCTTAATTAGATTTTAAAATTGAAAATGCCATGTGTTGAGATCCTCCACTCACAAGGAACTTTTAAAGATTTTTACTTGGATTAAAGGAATTTAACTTTGTTACCTTGAGAGATCAAATTATTCTGGGTGCTTCTGGGAGGCAAAGATGATTTAAGATTCTTAGAGACAGCACAGTAGGGAACCACATTCTGACTCAATGAGCCACCACAAGTTAATCAGTACTTTTCACTTTGTATTGTTTTCTCTTGCCTTTGCAATTCTCATGCTGTTCTTGAAATGCTAGGGAGCTGAAAGAACCAAATGACTGTCAGTACTTGGAGGAAAAGCCAGTATTTCACAGTGAGAGAAATGCATTCTTTTTTTAAAACTTTTTATATTCTTCTTTTAAAACTTTTATTATTTTATTTTATTTAGCTGTTGGGACCCCCAGGAAAGAAAAATGTTCCTTGTGGAAACGAAACTCTTCCTATACCCTGTAGAGAAAATTATTAAGAATAAATTTACTCAGACAGTAATAAAATAAATAAAAAAAATTGCCATGAGCAAAAGTTGCTATAAATTTTGACTAGCTTCTAACAAACTAAGTATTCCTAATGCTTAAGAATGGCTTAAACCCCAAGATTTTGGTCCTACTTTCAAAGGATCAGAAAATACAGAAAGAACAGTTACAACTCTGTGCATGAATTCTTGTTACATCCAGATGTTTGGAGGGGCTTACTATTAGGAGTTTTGGCTCATTCTTTTCTTCATTTCTCCTAACTTTTCACACTATTCTCCCCACCCCCTCAAGTTTATATTGACACAATTACCATTATACTTGTACACATGCTTAGAATAAAAAGAAAAGGGGCCGGGAAATTCAGAGAAGCCTATTTCTTGTGGCATCTAGTCTTATCTTGTAAGAGTTGTGAAGTACCTGAACCCATATCCAAACTCCAATCTTTAAACAAGTAAATCGTTATCTGAAGAATTTCAGTGTTGAGGAGGATGGGGAAAAGACCTGATTTCAGATATATCCATATATTTTCTATGATAATATGGATAATATGGATATGCACTGAAAATTGTTAGTGCAAAGGTGGAACAGCAAGACTTGAACTATGGGATTGTTTTCAGGAGACTGAGACTTGCTAAGCAAGGATAAAACAGCTCACAGAAAGTTGGACAAGTTTACTTACAGTTTTTAGTTAGGTGCTATTGGTAAAATGGTTGATGACTTGGTTTCTTTGTTTTCCCACCTGCCCCTAACTGCATTGCATTGACTTCTGGGTGCACTGCAGGCACTGAACCAAGACAGTCATTGTGTTCATCTCCCCACGGCAGGAGAACAAACAGCTCAATTCTTGAAACCTAACTGAGGCAAAAGTAAATAAATCAAAACAATCAAACAAATGTTCCATTCCAGACCACGTGGCCAGGGAATTGTCTACTGAGGGTAGAAAGTCTTGTGGTTTATGTAAAGGAAAGCCGATATGCCTGAGCCTTGATTAATCAAAGGAAGTAAGAGTAAAAATCACTATCTGAAAGTTAGGAGGCAGTGATGGCTAAAGCCTGTGTTGAATATCAAGAAAAATTTGGGGGGGCTTGACATAAAATTGTATAGCCTGTCGTTAAAATCACAACACACGGAAAGCTTTCACTAAAATTTGTACCTTAATATATGATATGGTTTCATTGGTCATTTCACAGTATCACAAGGCTGGAAAAGACCTTTGAGGTTATCGAGTCCAACCTATGGCCCAACACCTACTCATCCTCTAGACCGCGGCACTGAGTGCTTCATCCAATCTCTCCTTAAACACCTCCAGGGACGGTGACTCCTCCACCTCCCCAGGCAGAGCATTCCAATGGCCAATCACCCTCTCAGTGAAGAAGTTTTTCATAATGTCAAGCCTGACCTTTCCCTGACAAAGCTTGAGACCGTGTCCTCTTGTTCTGTCACTGGTTGCCAGTCAGTAACTGTTGTTACAGGAATTATTATAATTTTATTTTTGTTTGATTGGTTACCATAACGTTCATTGGGAAATTCCTCTGGTAACGCATTCATAGGACTTTTTCTGATTCTTTTGTAATATTTGCCAATTGTTTAATTTTTTTTAAGGTTTCTTTTTGTGAAAGGGATTTATCACACAATTCATGGAAGACTTGGCAACGTCAAACCTCATTTATGATCTCAATGCAGTATGATCATGGCATGAAAGATCTCTTAAAGACTTACAAAACTCAAGTTCCAGACTGGATTCAAAGCTTTAGATTTCTTGGTTGGTGTGTGCAAGTGTTGGTTTTGTGGTTGTTTTTGTCAATGCAGAGGGAGAGTTCTGCTGTAAATGTGCAACCTGGAACAACTGCTGATAGGAGTGACGTGACTGATTTCCCCACCTGCTTTGCTGCAGATACACTGCGAGTGATCTGAATGCAGCTGCATAACCTATTAGAGCAGACCTCAGTGCCACAACCCAGTGGCAGACTGGGGCCAGCACTTGAGCTCACATTTTTAATGATGCATCTGTCACTACCTCCTTGGACCTTCTTTCATACTGGTAGGAAGGATGCTAAGATTTGTGATTGCTGTTGCTGAACAGAATGAAAATATGAAGCTTTCTGATAGCGTAGAAACTATGTAGAGACTGAGGCGATTCAGGTTGTTTAGCCTGGAGAAGAGGAGGCTGAGGGGAGACCTCATCACTGTCTGCAACTGCCTGAAAGGAGGCTGTGACGGGGTGGGGGCTGGGCTCTGCTCACAAGTGACAGCGATAGGACGAGAGGGAATGGCCGCAAGTTGTGCCAGGGGAGGTTTAGACTGGATGTTAGGAAGAATTTCTTTACTGAAAGGATGCTCAGGGATTGAAACATATGATCTCTTCTTAAAAATCTTGACATCTCAAGACTTTGTTATTCTGATGGAAAAGTAGGGACATACATAGTTTTAACTGCTATTCAGCAATTAAACTTTACAGGGTATCATTTAAAGAAGGCTGCAGGCATTAAGAAATGGACTTCTCAGCTGCGTTCAGAAGTGCCATAGGGGTTCTTTTTTCTGTCATCAGAAACCCAAAATGTCAGCAATCTTTTGTCTGGCTACATATCTCCTTGTTACAATTAAAGTATGTATTAATCTTCCCATTGATAAAAATAAACATACTTTTTTGTAATTTCCTCCCGCAAGACAGGTTATTACTGGACTCCTGACTATGCCAGTAAGGGAGAAGTGCAAATGCTGTGACTTCTTCTCAGGCTTTGTTAGAAAAAAGATAGCGTCAATTGCTTTTAAAAAGTTATTATTCATATTCTTTTTTTCCCCCAAGAATGCAGGTAACCTTTCAGCAGAAACTAAGAAGTGTACCTAGTTATATGCCCATCTTTGCAACTACAATGCACAGTGTGTCACTACTTTAAGTACATGTTGTAGCTATTACCAGTTGCTAATCCACCATGAACATTGTAGACTCCATACTGTAGCTGTGCTAGAGGTGCCAGAACGTCTCTGAGCGAAGGGATTTGTACATTTTCTGTTTCTCTTATGAATCTGAAGATGTCTGAATTCCAAGCTCAACTTCACTTTTTTGCTCCCAACTCTTCTGCTTCCTCTTTCCTCATGTGGGGATGAGGAATGGAGGTTGCAGTCCATTCATAACCCTTGGTCTTTGCTTTTCATTTCTCACAGTTTTGCCCTCCTCCTCTGCCATGGGATCCTTCATACATGCTACAGTTCTTCAAGAACTGCTCCAGTGTGGGTCCTTTTTCAACAAGTACTTTCCTTCAGGAGTTGCTCCTGCATGAGGCCCACACAGGCTATGGTTCCTGCCAGAAAACCTGCTCCCGCGTGTTCTCCTCTACCAGCCACAGTTCCTGCCAAGAGTCTTCTCCTGTGTGGGCTCTCCACAGGCTGTAGCTTCCCTGAGGGCACATCTACCTGCTCTGGCACGAGGTCCTCCACAGAGTGCAGGTGGATATCTGCTCCACTGTGGTTCTCTGGGCTGCAGGGGCAAAACCTGCTTTTACCATTATCTTCCCCACCGGCTGCAGCAGAATCTTTTCCCTGGTGCCTGGAGCACCTCCACCTTCTCCACTGATCTTGATGTCTCTAGGGCTGCTTTTCCCACTTCGCGCATTCCTGTGTGTTACAAATCTCATGTGGCATTTTCCACCTTTCTTAAATATGTTATCACAGAGGCACTGTGATAACGCTGCTGCCGGGCTTGGCTTCAGCCAGCTGCCCATTTTGGAGCCAGTTGGAACTGGCTGTGTTCAACATGGGGGCAGCTCCTGGTGTCTTCTCACACACATCACCCCTGTAGCCCCCTGCTAGCAAAGCCTTGCCACGTAAACTCAATATCCCAAGTTTCTTTGAAAATAATGCAGTTATATTTCTGAAGACAGAATTTGTCCCTTCCCATCAGCATCAAACTGTTTTGCTTTGTCATTGCTATGACAAGATAGGCTGGGTTACGTCTCTGCGGAGTTGTAAGAAGACAGCTTGTTGCCAGAAACGGTTTCTTCCTTTGAATAGGACAAAATTTCAAACTAAGCATGAAAAGTAGGGGAATAACAATTAGATAACAAAGCAGATGGACAGATTTTAAGGAAAAGCTTTCCTTGTCTTTTTCGGAATAAAGAGCTTTCTATTGAAAATAAATATCCTGTGGAATGAAAGACATCAAAACTTTATGTTGTGGTTGTGTGTTGTCATCCCCTTCGTTTGTTTTCTTAGATTCCAGAGGCTGAGTTGTTTCTTATTGGCAAGGCTTTTTCTGTGCCATTGTATTGTTGATAAGGAAAAATGCTTGTGCATTAGAGTAGCCATGACTTGGCACTGGTCTGTTGAAGCTTTGCAGATAGGTACGATAGATAATTACTTAGAAACAGTAGGTGTCTTGAATGGGACATTTACTCAGTACTTCCTGCTGGAGCTCTTCTTTTGTGAAGAGGTCCGTATTCTACTGAAAACCATAATCTATCCACTCTCTTGAGCCAGCAAAAAACCCCACAGTGAAATGAACTGGTTTTACTCCAGTGGTCTAAATTTCTTTGAATAACCTTCATTTTCAGGCTGTCATTCTTATTGGAAGAAAATGTATCAAATGTTTCTCACAAGAATGCCTAGATTTTCATTTCTAGATTTTAAATAAATGATGTTGCAGCTTTTAGACCTGTACATGTCTGCAAGTTATAATGTCAGGAGAGTTGCAAATGCCAGAGGTGATATTGGTGCTCTTTCTCTATGAACTTCTGAATCACACTATTGCTTAAATACAGTCCTTGAAGTTTTAGTTTGATTGAACCCCAACTGATTCCTAAGACGATTTATTTTGCAGTTCACTTGAGAACGAGATATAAAAAGATCACATTTAGGCAGAGGATTTTTAGTTCCGCTATAAGGGATGAGGATTTTAGTGACAGTTGGTAGCAGCAGTCCATTTAATGGGACAATCTTTGGGAATGGAACCATTGTAAGTAATTGATCTGTAAAGTCATAATTTTTATAAACTAAAATATAATTTCATTGAAGTATGGGGGAGTAAGATTGAATTGTTTTGATTTTAATAGAAGCCTTCTCTTCTTGCCTGTGATGGCTTGTGAGACCTTTTTAGAAACTTGTCTGGCAGGAATCAAATTTTCCCTGCACCAATCAACCATTATTAAATGTGATTCAGAAAAGCAATGTGAATGAACTTAAAGAAATCATAGCTGAGTAACAAGAATAACACCACCCCTTGAGAACCTAATAGTAAAATACACTCACTAGTTGTCACTATTAGCTATTGAAAAAGTCAGAATAAACAATGATAAGAGTTAGAATGAGAAAGATGAAGAAACAGGTAGTCTTTTTTTCTACAAGTTGAAGGCAGGTTTGTCAATATTTCTCAGTTTGTATATTCTGAATAATCACCATTCATGGAAAACATAAATTGATTCCATGCGTCCTTCCAAAGTTAAAAAAAAATGGTGAAATTGTTCACGCAAATAATTTTGTTGAGGGAACAATTAAAGTGTGTCTGTGTATTTCAGGAATGAGCTGAAAAGTTATTTCTGTGATGGAAAATGGTAGAATTTTCATATATTATTTTTACTTAATCTGATATGCACTTATTTATAGTACGTAATATGTAGAAATATTGTGTTATTTGACCCAGCAAATAAATATGAGAAAAGAACTTCCTAGTAAAACACTTCTAGTCGCCACATGGAACTCACATGAGTAGAAGTTGGAACTGGAAAGGGGTGGAAGTTGAAGAAAACACAGGGAATGTTGCATAACTAATTTATGTAAATACTGTAACATTTTATATTAACTTAGGATTTTGAGGCACGTTTATAATACTAAACCGTTTTCTTCCTTTCCATTCAAGTGCATATTATTTCCATTTCTGTATATTTCTTTCCAAAGAATTATTTACCTTTACAGTTTTTCACTTGTTTGTTTTTGGTTTGTCCTTTTTGCATTATATTCTAGTTTCATACTCCTCTATTTTGCTGATCTGATCTGAAGTGTCTGACTAAAACTGTGCTACTAGCCCGCAACTCCACATGCTACATGCCAAGCTCAGAGAAACACTTCTTCAAGGTTTTGAGACAAACTTGCTCCAAGTAGAAACCTTTATTTACAAATGTTTATCTACATTAAAGAGAGGGTGACAGGGAATCAAGCTAGGGAAACAGTAAGCGGCGTATTTATTCTAATCTTAAAATATGACTCCAGCCTCTTGATCTGCTCTGACCTTGCTATTGAAATTATTAAACCACTGAAGACGATAAGTTTCTGACTGAGACATGAGTCGTACTCCATATTATTTCAGGCAGAAGTTTGCTTTGAAGGTACTACTGCTCATCTGACAAATGTTAGTAGTTTCAACGAGGTAGGTGAAAAACATGAAACAGTCAGAACTGCTGGTACTTCTGTGCTCACTGAGAGCCAGGATACAAGCACCCATTCACTAGTTTCAGTTCTGCACTTATTTTTTCTGCGTGTGTGAATTTTAATGCTGATTTCTGGCTTAGGGCTAATCAAGCCATTGAAATCCCACAGATGAAAGGGCAAATGGCAACTGATCCTGTGTCACAAGCCTGGTCACCTTGTTCACAAGATTTTACTCTGAGGGGCTCAGACTTGAGCTCTGTGTTCCAACATTTGTCACCAACTTGAAAAGATGAACTTAGATGCCTCTTTTTGATGCAAGTTCTTTGCTTTGGGTAAGGCATAGCCTACCCTACCTGTCACTCCTCTTGGATATTGGCTGTAGGAAGAACCAGCACCATCCCATTTTCTTCTTCATATTTCCTGACGCAGTGGATCAATGCTTGACTGATGCCAAAGACTCTTGTTCCCCAGGTAATGCCCTGGTTGTCGTGGTCTGAGTTAAAGCAGAGGCTGTTTCTATTTTCAGCTAAGTCTCATCTAAGCAACTTGATTTTCTGAAAGTCAACCGCATGTTTTTCTGGCTGTGGTCTCTCTAGAAGCGATAACAGAGGGCGCTGGTATGCAGAGAGGCCATGCTGATACTTAATCCTTCGGTAACCAAGGCCATCCTCGAGCTGGTGGATTGCCGTAAGTCAAAGACAGAGAAGGATCCCACCTGTAGGGAGGGGCAGACAGGATAGGCGACCCCAAAATGAACAACAAGGGTATTCCATCCCAGACACGTCCTACTCAGTATAAAATACACACGTAGGTATCTCTTTTTTGATGACCGACGTGCAGGGAGAACCACGTCTGCCTGTTTGCCCCTGATCCATGTGTTCCTGCATCCAGTTCCTGAGGCCAGCAGCCTCCTAGCCTCGGACCCATTCCCCCATGTCTGCTCTGCAGCATTTGTGGTGATGAATAATCACAGAGGGGCAGGGTGGCGGAGCGATTTCATATGTATTTATATATGTTATTATTTTATTATTTCACTAAAGCTGTAGTTTCAGTTTTCCAACCCATAGGGCTTTTTGTCTCATTGTCCTTTCCCTGGGGTTGCAGGAGGGGAATTAGGAGCCCAGCTGCTCAGTTTTATATGCTGAAATTGGCTGGGCTGGGGCTCACCTGTAACAGTAAACCATGCTCTCTGTGTCCTTTGTCTCCCTTCCTCTTTCTTTTTACCAGGATTGAGGATAAGTCAGTAAAAAAATCACCGAATCACATTTTTATGTTGACTTTTTACTAAACTTAGTTCTGTGTAGTTTTTGGCAGAAAGTCATGTGGATCTTGACATTTTTTTAGCCAGATTTTCACTGAATTCTTTGGAATCCCTTCAGATCTGAAACACAGAGATTTAAACTACAGCAATCGTAACTTTGAGAAGCAGTGGATCTCTGCGCAGTCACTGCATTTCATACAGCTCCAAGTTGCAGCAGCTGAATTCAGTTTTGTATATCATCAAGGAAAGAGTTGGCCAAATTTACAGTCAACCAAACTAGTATAGTTCTCTAGATAAGAAGCTTGTACCAATTTATTCTAGCTTAATAATGGGACCCAATGCTGTTTATGGGGTATCACAGTATCGTAAGGTTGGAAGAGACCTTTGAGATCATCGAGTCCAACCTATGGCCCAACACCTACACCTACTACCTACACCTACTCCTACTTGTCAACTACACCATGGCACTAAGTGCCTCATCCAAATTCTCTTTGAACACCTCCAGGGATGGTGACTCCACCACCTCCCTAGGCAGAGCATTCCAGTGAACAATTACCCTCTCAGTGAAGAANGGGGATGATGACCTCTCCAGTCCTGCTGGTCACACTGTTCCTGATGCAGGCCAAGATACCATTGGCTTTCTTTGCCACTTGGGCACTGCTGGCTCATGGTGAGTTTCCTGTCCATCAGCACTCCCAAGTCCCTTTCCGCCTGACTGCTCTCCAGCCACTCTGCACCCAGTCTAGAGCTCTGCAATGGACGCAAAACACTTTATGAAAACATTGCTCAAGTTATTAGAATATTAGAGTTTAGTTCAGACAAGGGTAGAAGCAGAGGCTCTCCACTGAGTTCTTTTATAAGAGGGTTCTACAGAAAATGGTGTGTGAGAATGGGGGGAGTAAATATTTTTATGCTGGGCTGTGATTTGTGTGGTGGCATAGCATAATTTAATTAGATTTGTAAATACACAAAAATAGACACAGACATGGAAACTCAGCAAGTAACCTCTCTTTTATGGGTAGCTTATAGAATTCAGCTTCACGGAGGGCAGCACGTCAGATACCCCAGATCTCTGAGGACAATGAATAAAACTGCCTTAACGTCGTTTTCACTAGCAGATCAGACTTGCAGACCCACTGACCTACCAGCTACTAACGAACGGTGTACTGAGGCGACTCGCTGGCACCATGAAGTCATCTGTTTGCCTTTTTTCTAAGTTGTTTTGCATCTCTGAAAACAGACCCATAAGAGCACTGATGTTTTTATGCCAAATGAGAATTCTTCTAATCTCGCGAGGGGTGTGTGAACTTGCTTTAAGCTGATTTACGCTGGCAATATGCTCAAAACAGATGGAGCACATCAGCGCCTTGATGTAAAGTCTCTTAATGAACATTGCCAAGCAAAGAACCCCCTGATGCAAAATGCTGCAGATACTGTAGTTACGCTAAACGGAACACGAAGTGGGTCACATCTGTATAGTAGGGAAGAGTTTTATCTCCATTATTCTCTTGCCAACTTGCAAAAACTGGACATAATGTTCCATTTTCCTGTGTGTTTTACTGCAGAAACAGGGCTTCTGCAAGGGTATCATCATTAGTTTACCTGACTTAGAGGGATGTAAGAGAGGCTGTCACTTTGGATTGTTCTAGATTAAGCAGATTGGCTCGTCTGTGCTTGGGAAACACGAGATAAGATCAGTTGCAGAGCTGTCACTTCGTGATTGTATTTTTTTTCCTAATGTGTTTACTCCAGTGAATACATATAATTTATCAGGTAATCTAACCAGACATGCATTCCATTATATATACAGGCAACTAATCATTTGAGATGCTTACATTTTAGGTTTAATTTCACAAGCAAAGTGCTTTATTTCCTATGATAAGACAACAGGGACATTTTGGTTAATGTGATTTTTTTCAGGTAGTTTCCTTATAAATATGCAAGTAAAAAATTACTGGCATTAGCATAGCATTAGGTGTCCTCTAAAAAGAGAAGAGTCAATTTAGTGTCTAAACACACTTCAGCAGATGTATTACAGTTGGAATAATGTTCTCATTCTTATTTCATCTTAAGCTATTCATGCGCAGTCTTTGAGCTTCCAAACTGATATTGTAAGTCAAATTATCATTTGTAATCTTGATAACTTGTTACAAATTATTAGATTTAGCATGTGGTATGGGAAGAAATTGGAGGAAAATCTTAGATGGCTTTTCTTCTTGCTGTTCTGCCTATTCTTACACTGGCTGTTCCCTTGCATCACCCTGTTCCTAGATACTCTTTTACTCTCAATATTTAGATGATTTTATGCATGTATTAGTAAATTTGTGTATTGCAAAGACATAGGTTTTGCGAGTCTCGTGGAATCTTGAAGCTGAAGGTTTTTACAGTGAATTTTTTTTTTTTTTAAAAAATAAAACAATTACAACATTGTTCTTTGGGGCACTTTGTGTGCGTGTGTGTCCCCAGGGAGGATTACTGTAAAATGTTGAGGACATCACTGTTGTCTGTACTACAATAGCCTGTTGTTAACATGTAGAAGAGATGCCCATTAATGACAAATGGTATATTTGTTTTCCCACCAAGGCTGACACAGAGTTTCAAAGGTCAAGCACTGTCTGATACTGCATTTACTGGCTTAAACTTTTCTTTTCCCACAGTGGATGAATTTGTATGAGAACTGCCCCGGCTGCTTTTCCATTAGCTGGGATGTGTCACTAGCGGTTCTCCTGCTTCTTTGCTTCACTCAAAGCCGAACACAACGCAAGTCAGGAGCTGATTAGTCTGGCTTGAGAAATACTGGGAAATTCTAGGACAGTGGGGCAGACCTGGGTAAGGAGAAGCAAATGCTTTGGGTTAACAAGTTGATTTTTCAGAACTCCATGGAGTGTTTCAGTCCTCACTTTGATTAACAGGTGAAAATGCAAAATAAGAGCGAGCTGGGGAGTTGAGTGAGATTTTTTTTTTTTCCCCCATCATGCATTATGTTAATTATTTCCATAATCCATAAATATTTCCAGTACATGCTTCAATTCAAGAACTTTGTAGAGAAGATTGACACAGCTGGAGGATGCTTACTTATACCAAGGACTCAACTTTGTGCCGTCTTTTGGAGTCATTGCCTCCATACCATGCATGGGTTGCTGAAAGGAGATTTCTGTCCCTTTCCCTGTCCCCCTCATTAAGCAGCAGGCACGGGTTCTGGCTAAGCACTTTGTACGTCAGTCACATAAGACGTTTTCTCTTTGCTGTGGCAGGCAGTATGATAATGTCCTCTTGTATTCAGGCAGGACCAGACTTGGTGAGGCATTAAATCAGTTATTTCCAACCAGCTTACTTCTGATTGAAGGAAAAGCTTCCAGTCTCACAGCAAGAGGACTAACTTGTCACTCACCGAAGCAATTTACCTGTTCCAAAAGGAACAGCAGCTGTTTCAAAGAATGAAAGCAGCCACTGTTAAAAACAGAAGCTACCAAACCCGTACACTAAATTAACATTGGATTACTTTAAATTAACATTGCTTAGGAACAGATCACCCTTGCTATTTGTTTTGGAGCTAGCGTTGTTTGAAGTCTGTTTTAAGAAGGTACTGAATTAACATAAAGGGGAAAATGAAGAATTTAAATTGGGGAAAAAAAAAAAAAAAAAGATGCCTAATCATTTGTTGTAACTGTATTCCAGAATTGTTTTAGGGTAAGATTTCAAGCAGCCAATGTCATGTTGGTGTGTTTCCTTTTGCTTTTGAACAGTTCTTCAATTAGGAAGGTGAAATTATAGTGCTTCTAAGAAAATTAATTATTTTTAGTTTATTTTTTTACTGCATATCTCTTCTCCAGTGGAATGGTGTGTCGCTGACCCCCTTTTATAACATTGTTCCTGATGTTAGTTCAAGTGTGATAATTGCTTTTCTTACAGTTTGAGCGAGGCATCGACCTGTGAAGTATGAGTTAAAGTTCAAATTAGGCAGCCTTTGTTCTTTGCTTTAGACTACCTGCTCTGAATACATAACACAACCAGTAAGACATCAAATAGGATGTCTGAAAAATGTATTTTTCAATTCTGAGGGTAGATCAGTATCTAGGCAGCAAAGTGCAGTATGTTTTTCTTTAAATAAACACAAGTACTTTACAATGAGTGTTGGTACTGTATCGTGTTTTATAGCCTGTTTCTTCCCTTCTCTTTTTTTCTAGCAGATTAAAAAAAAATGCATAGCTGAGGCTTCATATTAGAAAAGAACTGGGAAGATGAAAAATACTGTTTGTATATTGGCAATTCATTGCAGCTCCCATGAGCAGTTTATTAACGTGGGTAGCCTGTCATGTCTGTCTTTCTCCCATTTCCAGTAGGTCAGCCATGCTATTTGTTGGAATATTGGAACAGTGGAGTTCTATTTAAAACACTATAAAATAACCAGATTAAATATTCAATAGCATCTTGATTTCCCCAGACAGCAAAACATTTCTATCTATGGCATATTGATACAACCCGTATGTAATCAGATTTGTAGAGCAACATCTTATTCCTCTGAGGCCCAAACTGGCTGCTCTGAAGGCGAGACAACTGCAACTACTTACACCCTTGTTAATATGCAAATCCTGTCCATATAGAGTTGGTAGTCTGGTCCATTCTTAGCTCCAAGATTTCCCTGTGCTACTGAGCGAAGATTCTATTTCTACACCATCCAAAGCCTGTCTATTGGTGAAATAATCTGTGTCTAGGTAGAAATCTCTGCTGCTATTGAGGATCCTGGGAAATAGAAGGCAAGGCTAAAACCCTTTAATGAAAATTAAGTGACCAAGCAATTAAATATAGCCCCGTCTCTCTGAGATTGCCAACTTTGGTCAACATTATTCTTTGCTCAGAGATTCTGCAATCAGATCAGAATTTCTAAAACACTTTAGTCTTCTGCCTATACAAAAGAAAGGAGAGAAAACATTTTTGGGTGATGCTGGTGTGTTGTTATAGTAACTTCAAAAGTCTAGGAATCCGAGGCAAAACACTTTAAACAGTTGGCCTCTTGCAATTTCTCAATAGCCAAATATTTCCATTGTTTTATTTCTACACCACTGTCTCCTTTTTAGTGATTTAGCTATCTCTGTTAGGAAATTCTCTGTGCTTCCTATGCATACACACTCAAGGTAAATTATAAATGGCTCTGCTGGTCAGGTCAAAGATCCATCTTGCCCAGTTCCTTTCATCCAGTGACATCAAAAAGGAGGGGGGCTAGAGAAGAATGTAAATATTGGTGCTACTTTGCCTAAATCCTCCCCTTGTCTCCCAACCGCTTGTGTCTCAGAGCCTTCCTTGTCCAGAAATGGTTTCTATGTGCTGTTGTCTTCATTGGTTTCTGTTCCAGGAACTTGGTCGTTACTGACTGTTAACTTTAAATATCTAATATTAGATGACTAAGAGTTAAATCAGAGTAGAGAGTAGAACTGGGGATACTGGATGAAGTAATGGAGTTCTGTTCTTGTTTCAATCGTTATCTCACTGTGAGACTTTGGGAAATCATGCAATATCTCTAAAGATTTAAAATCCTTACATGTAAAATGCGAATAGTACTTACAAATCTTGAAAGCTCTTGCTCACTTTGTACCATGAGCAAACAAAATATCATTTAGCATCCACGTCAGTGTCCCCTATATCAAAGAAGCTCTATGAGAGAAATATAAACATAAAAGGAGAAAACTTATTCCCTTTAGAGAAATTGCTGAGAAACTTGATACAAGATAGACTCTTGGGATATAGTGTGCTTTCTCTTGAACTCCATATTCTAAGTACCTAAATAACATTTCTACCCACACATTTTCATCAGTTGTAGCATAAGGCGGCAAAATCATCGGTTTTGTACCCTTGTCGTAAAGAATCTATACATTTGTGAAATGGTTCTTCTCAATAAGTCTGTAAAATTTACTCCATCTTGAAGCGTAGATTTTGAATTATGAACAAAAGAGATTTAAAGACTGTTTTATGCTAATGACATATTTCATTAAATAATGCATAAAACCCAGAAGCCGCCTGAGAAAGTTGAAATTAGCTCTATATTACAGAGTGCCTACTCTGCAAAAACTCTATCGCAATTGTGATTATTAAGTGAGGAAACAGTTTGAATACAACCTACAATGACTGACAGAGAAGGCAGGCAGAATAGGTACGTATTAAAAATCCTCCTCAGCATGATCCAAAGGCAACTATTTAATATAGGCAGCAGAATATTCTACGTGTGCCACCTTAGACGTATGAAGAGCTGTCTGTGGTCTCTTAAACTACCCAGTGCTGAACAGCCTTGTTCTTGATTTGTGCTCTGAAAATCCAACATTTTTTTTTGTTTATCTATCCAGAATAACTCGATTAGCCTTATCATTAGCTTTTAAACTAGTATTTGCGTAGCATACAGTGGTAGTTATCACTTTCTCTTAAAAGCACTCACTGTGATGGTGACACTATGTGCATTCGGCTGTCTCTCCCTCATCTTTAAGCACACACATTGGACATTAACGATGATACTTTTTCATAGTGAGTATAGTAAACAACAAAATGGGTTCTGCGTGGAGGTTTTGTTGTATCCATCCCTGGAGCTTTTCAAGGCTCAACTGGAAAAAGTCCTGAGCAGCCTGATCCAGTCTCCTAGCTGATCTTAGTTTGTGAGACCTCCTGAGGTCCTTTCTAACTTGTCTTAACTTACAATTCCATTTGACTCGGACAACAGAGACAACTGGATGCGCATCTCTCACATCTTGAATAGCTCTCTCTTTGAGCTACTGTGTTTAAAATAGAGAGTCAATAGACTTTTCTTGAGTCGTGTTTTTAGTAAAAGTCTGACCCTTGCTCTCTCTTAATGAAAAGAGGGTCTAAGGTGACCAGGTGGAGGAGGGATTTCCAGGATGTGATCCCAGAGTGATGGAGAAGCCTCTACCATCACACATAAAGTGTCTGAAGCGAGCCAGGATTTCAAAAATACTCTATTCCTTCGTATTTTCCTTCTTGGTAAGGCTACGCACCTCCTTGCTCAGAGTACTGATGTTAAGAAAATTTCCACTCAGCAGGTTAGTTCTTGTTTATGCCTTTCAGATGACTTACAGAAATATTTTTGGATTATAGCTGGAACAGTTTTTCATTTCTACTACTGAGCTGGATGCTGCTCTCTGAGGAGCCAACTCACTGTTAACGGATTGTTTGAATGTTTCTAATCTGTTTTGATTCAGAAACAAAACAGCCGATAATGGCACAACTTAAGTGGCAATTTAAAATAACCTGACTGTCTTTAATGTGATCTCTTGTGGTAATTTAACTGCTGGGATGTTGGTGGGGACTAACATCTTAATTTCCTAGGGCTGCTCAGCTGTTCTGGGATGGAAGGGCTATGACTCAGACCTCAGAGGCTACGATCCCACCTTAGAGGCTAAATATTGACGGGACTGCAGTCCTCAAACTGCCATGGTTGAGTTCTTTTTCCTTTCCTTTTCACAGCTCCTGCCTACCTCTTTCTTCCTGTTCCTCTGCAAAAAGGTGACTACTTCCATGTCTGTTCATTACCAGGTGTTTGTGGAGGAGCTTATAACCAGGACTGTCGCAGGCATTGATAAAGTTTTCTTTATTAATTTCTTTACTGACATTAAGACAACATTGGCACTGAAGCCGTGAGAAATATTGACAGCGAACTGAGATTTAGACTTGCAGTTCAATATATCTGAAGAAACTCTTACGAGGGTTTGGAAGAAAAAACTGGGCATGGATGAAAAAAAAGCTAGTTTACATGCCTGCAGCAATTTGCTTTATTACCTGCAAAGACTTATACCTCTTCTTCCTAATCGGCATTGAAAACCTCAATACATTATCTCTGTTTATTCATTCTTACAAAGAGGGATAAAAAATAGCAAATATGGTGCGTGGGCATAAAAGTCAGGATGCTCTGAAAAGCTTTCCTAAGAGGCAGTGAGGGATAACTTTCAGATTGCACCTTTCTCCATGAGGGTGTTCTTTGTATTTAAGGAACACCCATTAGCACGTTTCTGCAGGGAAAATGTATCCCATCAGACAGCAAGCTAACAAACAAGTCGCTAAATGTGAATTAGCATCTACGGTACGAGGGAAACAAGTCGGGTTTAAAAGCCTTTGAGATGGTTTTGCATGTTTTAGTGGAACACATGCAAATGCTATTTCAAATTCATAATTGACTTTCCCTAGCAGAAGAAAATTAACTAAAGGGTAATATGTTTTCTAATACAATATGTTTTCCTGGAGGCAGAACTAGCTAAACCAACAGCTCATCATTCTTGCACTGGTTTTTGCAGAGAACTATTTCAACAAAATATTACTGACTGAAAGGGAAAACAGAATTATCTGCATCCCAGAGTAATACTGGAATAAATATTCTGAAGTATTAGTTGGTAACTGTAGAAGGAATACATCTGAATAAGTAAAACTCTGATCATAATTGCCATCTCTTAAAAAATCTATCAGATAAAAAATATCTAAAATCAGAAGTTACAGGAATCGGTATTAACCCAGTCCTTGGGCTTTTTGGGTGGTTTCTTTCACTGTTTGAAAGTTGAGATTTCTAAAGAAAATATAGAAATACACAAAACTAGTTATTGCTTTGTCTGTTTTAATAAGCATCTGTAGTTGTAAATACTGAGTTTTTCAGCTGTTGCAAATGATTAACAGGAAAAAAAAAAAAAAGTACTTTCATGACTTCCTGGAGGGTTTTCTTTCCTTTTCAAGGAAGTTGTTTCAATTTCCCTATTTTCTGAGTACCAGTTTCTGTTCAGAAGGCCTAGCATGTGAAAAACTCCACACTTGTAGAAGATGCAGCTTTAGTCTTTTAGAGATGAAGTCTTTTTAAGGTATAGAGTCCCAAATGTAGAACTAAAAAAATCAGAAATTCTCCGAAAGCATGGTGCTGCTTTTGCAGCCGTTTAGCAGTCGTGTTCTAATCGCTTTGCCAATGCCAAGGTAGTTTGATAACTAAATAAAAACTGCTCCATTAGATGCATGAGGGAATAACATTAGAATCTGAAGAAGTTTTAGTTCGAAGGCATTACGATGTGGTTTTGCAAGTTTTATTGTTTTAAAGAAATACCCTCACAGCATTGGCTATTGGTGATTCTGAATCTAAGTTGACATTTGTTTTAGACGGACGAACCAGGCAATTTACCCTCTCTGCTCTTGTTTTATTGTTTGAATAGGTCACGATGTCCTACTTTTAAAACAGATAAACACTCTGGGTTGTTTTTTGTGTCTTCCTTGATATCCTACAGAGAATGACTTGCAATGCAGTGATGTCAAACAGCATTTGTATATATTTATCTACTTCTTGTCACATTTTCATCTAGAGGATCCCAGCCAAGGATCTCTTGTAGCAGGAGCTCTCTTGGGATGAAAAGAGTCTTTTTCCCAGAGCACTTTCACATGCAGTATCTGTCTCTAAACGTCTACCCTCCTTCTTTGTGTTCTTTTCTTTCACAGATGCATATTAGCAAAGAGAAGTTGACTGCAAATTAATTGCTTTGCCTTTTCTCAGTGTTGCACCCCCTCCTAACAGCTTATCTTGTGAAGTGACCGATACAACTAAGGTTAGTTCTATGTATCTCCAGTGGAACAGATCTCAAGCTCTTTAAGAAAAACATCTTCACTGCCATTGTGATCACCCTGTATAAATTATATTTCTAGCATCGATTGATGAGAAATATTGATTTAAAAAAAGGGAAAAAAAAAAATAATCAGCCTATGTTTCACAGCTTTTCAGCCCCAGCCCACTCCATGCAGCTCTGTGCTACTGCAAATCAGAAAATTCAAAATGATACAACGTCCTTTTCCTGGCATCTTTGTACTAACTGTACGTTTCAAGTTTTATAATGTTTGTAAATTTTTCCTTGCGATGAGTGTAGCTGTTATATTCATCTGTTCTAACCACACTTTAGAGTGAAAATTTAAAACCGAAAGCTGAAATGCAGCTTCTTAAGCAGAATGTTGGATTTTAGTAGTGTCAGCACAGCAGGCAATTTTTTCTTTCTTCCATGAAAGCCTAGTTAGAACAGTGACTTGTCAACAGTTCATGCACACAGCAGAAACAAGCGTTCTTTGCTTTAAAACATCTGATTTGGATTAATTATCCACTAAAACACCAAATCAAATACAAAAGCTCCTGTTATTTTGGCAGAGTCTGTGAAGAATGTAACATTATTTCTGCCTAAGAACAGCAAAACCTGAAGTTGAAATATATAAGCCAAAGACTGACACGTGCATTATTTCTTGAGTTTGCTTTTTAGAGATAATGCGTGAACTCTGGATGACTCTGTTACCACCAAGAGAAATATTCCAAACTTTGAGCTTGACTCTGAAAGTTGAAATTTATTTTCCTCATCAAGAAATGCATGAAAGGAATACTTTGTATTTTACACATACGGCCATCCCATGGAAAAATAATGTAGTCAATTAATTAATTAAAATTGTTTGGTGCAGTCATCTAAACATTCCTTTAAGAGTTTGCTCTCTAATGTGGCTGCCATAGGTATCATTCTGCATTGTTAAAAAACCCCCAAAAGCACAACACAAAAAGCACACCAAAACCCCCCAAGACTGCAATTATAGTGAACGGAAGCCTACGTCATGCTGGTCAGTCACCCGGTAAATGAGAAGCAAGCCTGTCAGTCAGTCCATCAGGCAGTAGCTTGGCAGATACTTTAGTAGTGGGATGCAAAGGTTACATAAGCAGTCGAATTCCAATTTGCATTCTTAATAAAGGACTGTGCTTATAAAGGCTGCTGTTTTGGTGGTGGGGTTGTTATTGTTGATTTGGTTCAGTGGGAGTTTTAGGTTTTTATTTTTTGTGTGTGATTTGATTGTTTAATTTTATTTTTTTTTTTCTCTGAGTAATTGGCTTTTTGTCTGAATTATGCACAGTGAGGAACAAGTGAAAAATAGTTCTCTGTTCTGGGGAACATCCAAGTCTTCAGAGACTTGTACGTGTGCCTAGCTTTTAGGTACAATTTCTTGTTAATAACGTTACTTTAAAATGCAGTTGCTGACAATGAAATTAATTATGGGCCTACCTTCCAGGATCATTAACTTTCACTTCAAATTATTCTTAATGGGTTTTGGTTCATGTTAAAATTGTTCCCAAACTGGCAGCCCTGGAGATTGCCCCCGTTTCTCTGCGTTTGGAGCTAATACAGCTGGGTGAGGCATTCCTACCTTCTGTGCCAACTTGTTGATACGTTTCAGAGGTGAGAGATCACGGTCATTCTCACTGGCAGTAAATCCTTTAGAACAGATACTTCTTTTGTCAATTTTAATTGCTGTACACTGTGATAGGAAATCACTTTTGGACAAGTAAGAACAGTCATTTTAAACCTCAGCTAGCCCAGTCCTAGCTCCGCTGAGAATGATATCAGTGGGAGATTTATTATTGAATTCTAAAACAAGGCAGGATGTTAAGTGCCTTGAAATTCACATTAAGAAGTAGTTATGTACATGACAACCATAACCTTATATAAAATATTGCTTAAACAGCCTCAGGGAAACAAACTGACAAACCAAAAGGAGATACTGGGACTGCACCCTTAACATGGTTCCATTTAGTTGTTACATAAAAAGGTTACTGAGTTAAAACCCCAGAATAAATAAAATGTAAAGCACTGCTTTTAACTAGAGCTCCTAGAGATTCACAGCACATTATTCTGAGTGTTGATTAAATTTCCATTTTTAAAAGACATAGGACACCTACTGAAATGAAGTTTGTTCACGAGGAATATTTCATACTTCTCTTTATTCCTAAATGAAGTGATTTTATAGCCTTCCTGTCAAACCTGAGCGTACTCTTTTGTAAAAGAAGGAAGGCTTTTTATAAGTACTGCTGCTGGAACAGCAGCAACATTTTCAAGCAGTACGAGTTGGCTGTCTCAACCAGTCACGCCTCAGACTAGTGGACCGAAGAGGTTGTTTTAGGTCACACATCTGCTCAGGTAGAGAGCTCTCCCACTGTTTTTAGGATCTAAGCTCTCTTCTGCTAACTTTTTGCTGCCTATGGATGTGAGGTTCTTTTTCATCTCAATCAATACCAGCAATCTGTCTGCGGCAGATAGGCCTTGGCTGGCGGCCAGACGCCCACCCAGCTGCTCTCTCGCCCTCCTCCTCAACAGAACAGGAGAAGAAAAGAAGATGGAAAAAAGTTGTGGGACAAAATAAGGACAGAGAGACAATTCCGCAGTCACTGTCATGGGCAAACCAGACTCAGCTTAGGGATGTTAAGTTATTTCCTATTAAAGTAGATTTGTACGGTGAGAAACAAAGGCAGATGAAAACAACAGCTTCTCTCTGAGCAGTGCAGGGGGATGGGCTCAGTCCATAACGGTTCCTCTTTGCTGCTCCTCCTTCTTCAACTTTTTCTCCTGCTGCAGCGTGGTCTCCTCCCCTGGCGGAGGGGAATCCCTGCTCAGGTGTCCGGAACCCCTCATCCCCTCCAACCTCAAATCTGCACGGCTGCTTCTCCCGCTTCTTCCCTCACTCCTCAACGCCCTTTCTTGAATATGTTTTCCCCAAGGTGCTGCCCCCGTGGCTGAGGGGGTGGGCTTTGCTCTGCAATGGGGCCACCTCAGGCACAATCTGGCACCTCCTCTCCCTGCAGCCCTCACTACAGCACCTAAAGCCCCTGCGCCGGGTACGCCGCCGGATTCCATGGGCAGAATAAAAATAAACACGCTTGCAAAACTCATCTGACTACTGAGAAGTTTTCAGTGCAACGTGTCATATCTTCTAATAGATTCCTGGTGCTCTCCCATGTTTAGAGCTAAGTCTGGCATGAAATTGAAACCATTATTTGAGTTCTAGTCAAGGGTCAAAAAATAAATATCTTTTTGTTCCATTTATTTCTATAAATTTCTGGAATTTCATTTTTTAGACCTTGTCTAAAACTGCTACAATTTATTTCTGCTTTTTCTATTAAAAAGAGCAATTGCTTAAACTCTGTTTTCTTTCTACAGGGATGCTGTTTAAAATAAGCAGTTGTGAAGTTATGATCTTATAACCTTTGGAATTGCCATATTTTTTTGATTGAACTAATAATGCCTCATCACCTTTCCCTCTCTCTGCTTAGGGAGATCTGCATAATCCTTAAACAATCAGAGTTTATAACCTGGTTATGAAGCAAAAACCTTACTTAAATTTGTAGGTTTTCCCCATATAAATTTTGGCAAGGTAGTTTTCTTATTCTATGGGAAAAAAAAATCACTATCTTCATTTTCTATCAAAATCCATTTACTTTATTCAGTTTGAATTTATTGGTTCCATGTTTCAATTAAACAGACAATTGTAGGAAAAACATTCTGTCTGTTTTTCCAAAGCGACATTTGTTTCCAAGTCATTTACTTTATCCAAAAATGTTTGTCGTCTTAGTCTCATAGGAAATTCTGTGAAGAGGGTGTTGCGTGGAGCAGCATCCCTGAATTGCACTTATACCAACAAAATCGATCCTCGTTCGAAATGCCTTGTAGGTAGTTGCAGCAGTGTCAATCATTTGAAAGTGGGTACCTTTTTATAGCACACTTCTCAGGATATCTTTAAACTTTCCTTTGAATTTTACATAAAATAAAT